>JAIPRL010002090.1:0-66656 GCA_025469235.1 Pemphigus obesinymphae | reverse complement strand
AAAACCCTTAAAATATTAGGAACCGGAACCGTTATTAAATATTTTAAAAGAACGGAAACCGAGACTCGAACCCTTTTTTTTAAATGAGAAATACCGAGGTTATTTATGGTTCTGAGATTTTTATATTTCAATAAAAATGATCAAATGTATAAAATAATTTTAGAGGATGTCTTACTTATATTTGCTGTCTTTGTCTTTTACATTTCATCATTTTTTTTTTTTCTATTCTCTCTATTTATTTTATTATTATTATTATTATTATTATTCCTGCTTTTTTTTTTTTTGTAATATTGTATTACAAAATATAATAAATTGTAAAACTTTAATGTTCAATGTACATTTTAATAAAATAAAATTTCAACAGTATTATCACAAGTGAGCATTTTAAATAATTCTTTGGAACCGATAAAAATACCGGTATTAACCGGAACCGGAACCGAAACCCTAACCCTTAATTTTTGAAAAACCGGAACCGGAACCCGAACCGAAAAAACCAAAAGGTATCAGTCCCTGATTTTAACCGAACGCGCCCAGAGAAAATTCCTTCGACATGTTTCATTCACACACTCCACCATGGCGAGATTCATGTCAGCCTAGCACTCTCTTTCTCTTCGTATTCTTTTTAGTCGTACACACCACACGAACATAATATGTCCTTTCTCTCACGAACGGTCTTTCCATCCTATCATCAATTACCTTCCATAACCTATAACGCAACACGCCCTTTCTATAATGAATTGGTTCTCATAATCGCTCTATATATTATCACGACTACAAATTATCCCAAGTTATCACGAAGTGCCGATGAATATCCGCTATTCCCGTATATATTAAGTACCATTGATTCCAAATTAATTTTTTTTATCAACTGTTGTGAACACGCGATTGTTTATTGTAGTAAATTTTGAACGAAGCGAGTAATGTATTGGTTTTAGAATCATGTTTTTTATTTAATTTTTTATGTCCATACCGGAAAATTCTTAAACAAGGAGTATTCCAATCATTAAATACAGCACCATTATACGGTAAAAATTGCATCTAGTTGATATTTTAAAGATGCCCTGTTTCGATAAACGCGTATGAAAAATCGAGGAAAAACCGTAAAAGCATCACGATCTTGTAAAATATCGAATATCGTTGTACTTCCGCAAACAAAGGTCATAAAGACGTATTGAAATGTTCGAGTAAAATGTATTTAAATACCATATTGGTTTAAGAATGTCTTATATAATAGCCATTTAAATTTTTTAAATTAAAGTGCTCATTTCCAAATTTTCGACAACATGTATTATTTCGGTGTCCGATGTTCGACTATCGGGGAAAATAATGAACTTGACATTTTCACCAAAAACGTATGTCAGTATAAGATTAAAGGAAATATTTTTAACGTTCCCCTCCCTAAATTTAGGTAAATTCATGGTGATTTTTGTCACGAAAATGTTGGTTTTAGTTGGTATCGACACAGTACCTAATGCTAACGTTTCATACACCCACACTTAGTTCAGGATCGTTTTGTCGAAATAAATGATTTATCGTCGTGGCTTTCAAATTCAATACTTCCGCCACCAGCCGTATCCTACCCAGCGAACAATGTGCGTCCATCCCCTACCGACCGGTTATTCGTCTCCTTCTGGTCGTCCCGTATTTAAAAAAAAAAAAGTATAAATTGTAATTTCGAGGTTGCAAAAAGTTGTAAATTAGTTGCTAAATTTCGATGCTAATTCGGAGTTAAGCGGACAAGGTGGGGGACCAACTTGATCCGCAAGAAACCGCATTCAACATAAAATCATCACAATTCGAGTAATACCTGCAACATAAACACCGGCGTCTGTGTACATTAGGGTGGTCTTTAGCTATAGAGGTCAATTTTTTTCTTTTAAAATGTATACCAGCTGGTTTTAAATTTTGTCCATTACATCAAAAAATTGACTTTGGCAAAGTTTAGGTATTATAAATTAACTCCTTCCTCTTCTTCAAAGGGGTTAAAGTTACATAAAAGGGGGTGCAGGGTTTTAATTTTTTGCGTGTACTCTCTTAAATATTTAAGTAGCGATGAAATAGTACAGAACCATTATTGTAGTACTAAATATTTATTAAAAATAAGATTTTGTAATTATTTTTGTAAAATCGTTAATTTTCCGTAAATTTTAAAAAATTCCGTCAAAATTAAATTTTAGAAAAATAGTCGGGTTTTATATTTTTTTTTTTAGTTTAATATCTTAATTAATTAATAATTTTTCATAATATTTACACTGTACGTATATATCGTACGGTTAAATCGTCGACGGTCACACCGAATTCAACCAAACGAAACGCGTTTAAAAACAAAAGTCTCTTGCCCTTTCGCCGCCATACCATATCGCAATGGTCCGTATAATGTGTATAACGGCCGATCGTTTCAGGCCCGGAAACCGATGTCGTTGAGTTTTACACATGTCCGTAAAACGTTACACTCCTGCACCACACGGTATACAGTGTGATACGCGTATACAGGTCCGTTTGATCTCCGGGACGACAAATCGTACCGGTTTGTATTTGTATTTGTATTTTTTTTTTCTCGTGACTCTGTAATACCGAATATCAAATTAATTCTTCCGATACGAAAATGTACGTCGACACGTGGACGTAAATTTATTTTAGTGTTCGTTGTCTTTTTTTTTTTTTTTATAATAAAATATCATTACTTTTCGTGTCACCGATGCACCGGATTCGTTAAACTATATACTACCAACAAACGCGAGCTAAATAAACGAAAATAAGACTTATTGAATCGTCAAATATTTAATATATTTGTATACGGGGTGATTTTTTTTTTTTTTGTATTATGAGCCAGGCTCTATCCCGGGGAAAACTATTTCTGCGACAATTACACTATTCGATGTTTTTTTTTTTCTTTATATTTCCAATTTTTTTATTCTCCCTCCGTTATATGTGAATACTGTATCATAAACATTAGATTATCAGACGGCAACTTGTCATTTAAAAAAATTCTAAGCCCTCGAACGTTGTATTTTTATAAGAATAATATCACGTTTTAATTTTTTTATTTTTTTTTTCTAATCCGATGAACACTACCGAGTAATAAGCGTTCGAGTTTAAGACGAGTGGAGAATTAGTATCGTTATAGCACGTACTAAGTATTGATAACGGCGTTCCCACTACGTATTTCAATTTAATGCTTATTACTCGGGCAACACTCATCGGATTGAAAAAATTGAAACGTGACAAATCTTATAAACATATATTCGTTTCAGTATTGATAATTTAAATCACAAACAAATCCATATTTTACCTAATTTACACAAATAAGAGAGTGAGTAAAAAAATTGAACATTGTAAAAAGATATTGAATAGTATATACCTATACGAATAACTGCAAAAATATTCACAAATATCATTTATACTCATGATAAAAAAAAAAATCACCTTGTGTATTAATATTTAAATTATACGTTGTAAGAGATACGTTTTTTAAATGATATTACTATATATGTGTATTGAATATATTATATTATATTATACATATTTTAATTGTTTTTTTTTTTTTTTTTTATAAGTATTTTACTGGAACCCATAATTTCGGGGAAAAAATCAATTCAAGGTATGATCCAAAAATATATTGGGACTTAAAGGCTCAGTGACCCCAATTATATCGCCAAAATTGATTTAAACCACTGTGCCGTTTGCAGGTTCCCACGCAGAGAATAAGTTCAAACAGTATTTGATGAGTATCACACTTGAAATTTGTAAAGGTTCATACAAAAGAAGAAGCGAGTATAAAGGTAAACAATGAATCTGGAAATAGCGTGAATTGAGGCCAGTTATAGTTCTAAGAAAAAATAAATAATCCGGTACCACGAGTGCGATTTCCAAAAGGAAATTGATGTACGATATCTACATTTAGATTATGAAAATATGTGAATTTAAAATACAACATTAATAATTATTATATAATTTCGCATCGGTCAAAGATGACAAATGATGCTTAAATCAAACTAACGAATTTTCCAGGAAAGCATTAATTGACTTTTAATACGAGTAATCGTTATATTATTATTTTGATTTTTTTGTATCATGGAATTATAGGGAATGGTTTATTTTATAAAATTATCAGAATATTAATACCAAATAAATGATACTTTATATGATAATTATACTAAAATTGTTTGAAAAGTTTTGTAATTTAAACGAAATTGAAGATCAAGAAAACAAAACTTAATTATTATCAAAATATTATTAGCTGTTATAAGACTCAGAATACTTCTACGGTTACTTCATGCCTGTCGTTAAAAGCGACTAATTGATATTGCATTAAGTTTACAGCGTGTGTAAAATGTAGCAAAAGATAATGAGGAGTCTAAAACAAAATATAGGAGCGTGGGAGTACAAGTGAGAGGAAATACCGTAATCGGGTGTGAAAATATCCTGAAGGATGAGGTGGCTGGCCCCAAATGGAAAGCGCTTAGGGTAGTTTCTTTAGTCCTATGTACGGGACTATACAATGGCCGTAATACTGTGAAAGGAAAGCACCAAATTATTTGAAGTTAGATTTACTCCTAAATACCCAGAATAGGAACCAAGTGAGATTAGGTACGTAGAATGTAGGAAAATTGAAAAGTAGGGAGTTAGCGAACGCTTTAAGGAGGAAGAATGTGAATATTTGCTGTGCGCAAGAAACAAAGTGGAAAGAGGAGAAAGCACAAGAAATTTGTGAGTGGTATAAAATCGTATACTCAGGATTGACGAGTACAAGAAATGGTGTAGAAGTGATGGTAGACGAACAAACGAAAGGAGGAGTAGTAGAGGTGGTCATGAAAAGAGATTGAGTGATTTTGGTTTGCAGATGACACAGTGTTGGTTGGTGAGGGTCTTAAGTAAGTGAACGTTAGACTGAAAAAGTGAAAATAAACTCTGTAAGGGAAAGAATTAAGAATAAGTAAGGGTAAAGCAATATATATATATATATATAGAGTATGATTTCGGAGATAAGAAACAATGAGAAAATTGAGAAATACAATTAAAGAAGTTAAGAGGTTTAAATATTTAGAATTTGTTTAACAGGAGAATGACGGTTTAGAGGAAGATACGACATATAGGATTAAGTGTGGGTGGATGAAACGAAGAGAGTCGTCAGGTGTTTTGTTTGACAGGATAATCCCAATTAGGTTAAAAATTAAATTTTACAAGGCAATAGTCATGCTTGCAATAATGTACGGATCGGAGAGTTGGATAGTAGATAGGATGATATATTAGAGTATGAGTGTGGTTGAAATGAAAATGTTAACATGTATGAGTAGAGAGACTAGATAGGACAAATAATGAAAATATAGTAATGAAAATAAGTAATGAATATATAAGGGGTAGACATATATAATATTAGACAAAATTAGTAAGAATAGATTGAGATTTCTAGGGCATGTTTTAGCAGGAAAAAGACAGAAACAGTTAGAGTTGTAAAGGCTATATATGTTATACATATTGAAAGGATGAGGAAAAGAGGAAGACCAAAACAGATGTAAGGGATGTAATAGAGCGTAATATGAGGTGGTGGGTGTGAGTAAGGGTGAAAGAATGCAGGAGATCGAGTTCTATGGAAGTTGAGGAATAGGGTGGTCAACCAAAAATAGATGGAAAACAGAGGGAAGGAGAAGAAGTGTTACTATTGTTTATTTTTATTTTGTTTTGTGACAAATATTACTTTGTGATTTGTTTATTTTAGAACTAAGCGTTATTTTTCGATTAATTAGCCGTACTCGTGGGTAGTTTTTTGTATCATTATAAATACGTGAAATATCTATACCGTTTATATCTAGAACGACCAACATTAAAATTAAAAAAAAAAATTTATAAAAAAAAAAACTGATTTTCGAAATTCAAGGCTTAGATGTTTGTCACTCCCAATTAATGGATTACCGTATATTTAATTTAATGCTGCAAAGTTTTTTTTTTTTTTTTTTTTTAATAAATTGCAGTATACACATATACACACATTTTTTCTGTTATTTTAAATGATTTAACTGATAACATATATTATAGTTAATTATTTCAAAGCAAAATATCAATTACTGAACTAACAGTTCCTTATTTAAAACCATATTTGAAGTTCGGGTGACTTTTAATTTACGGAAATTCAAAATATGTTCTCGTCTTTTGAAATACGGCAGTAGGTATTTAAGAAAATAAATAGCTAATAAATTTTTATCATCTGTTATCTCTCGGTTAGGTTATAATGATGTTCATAATAATAATAATATATTTTTCGGAAAACCACTTTTTTTAGTCTAATAATATTTTGATGTAATAAGTAAATTCGTATTCTAGTACTATATTAAAGAAGTAATTTTAAAAATTTTCTAAATCCTTTTTAAGCATAAAAACAAGCGACGAAAATTTTTTATAAGTCCGAAAATAGTTTCACCAAAGACTTTGGGTAAATTTAATTACATATTTACTGTATCACACATATATCGACATGAAAAACTATTCAACACATTTTAATACATTTCAATGGATAACAAAACATTTTGAAAAGTTATTATTTATTTTTACTTTTCATGTATCTATGTATATACTTTTTGTGTTGATGATATTGAGCAATTTTAAGTTAAGATCTTTTTTTCAGGAAAAATTTCTTCTAGTTTGTACTTTAAATGTCTAGATCAATTTTGATTCTTCCCGGCAAGAACGGAAAATGTCTATAAATTAGAAAATGATAAAATTTGATAAATGTTTATTTTATATTTTGTTTAACGAACGTAATTATTTATGTTTTCTTCCAAATATAAAATAAAAATCTTTAAAATATATATTCTTTTCGAAACATTAATTTTAATATTTAATAAAAATGAAAAATAATTATAGTACATATGTCATGGTCAAGTCGTTTTAAATTTGAAAAATATTATATTTTATAACATGAGACGGCTATAACTTCGTCGATTTTGGATTTAGCGATAATGATTTATAAGAAAAAGTAACTGAAAAATATTTTTACCAACTAAAATAACTGACGTGTAAAATATTTTTAGTTTTCAAATTTCAAATGGTTTGGTCAAATGTCAACAACACATTTTGATGTCTTCATAATTTTTAGGTGTAGTGCAGTATTTTTATTAAATAGTTTTTATAAATAGTTTCTAAAAATAAAATTTTTCAAAATATAAATACTTTTCAAATTAATGAACATTTTATATTGAAAGAATCTCCTTGTAAATTTATCGAAAATATTTTACCCAAATAATCAATATATTTCTGTGAGTAGTCCTAAAGTATAATACTTTGGGTAAATGGATTTTTTGACGTTAAAAAATTCCATGTCCAAACGATGTCGTACTTAACAATTTTGAGGTCGAAATTATTTATGTACAAATTATATGAAGTATATAGTATGGATATATTTTCAACCGGACTTAATATCGCAGTACACTTATTATAATTAGCAAAGGTCGTATAAATAAATGTTACATGAATGTGTTCATAAGAACAAAAACAGTAAATTTCAATGGAATGTTAATTTTATTCCTTAAAAAAAAATAATAAAAATGTTTTGTTAACATCAAAGAAATATTTCATGAAACCACGTGAATAAAACAACAAATAGTGATTTCACTCTAATTTGTATATATTAGCATTTTGGTATTCGTTATCAAAAATATTTTGGGGGAGAAGAATTCCAAATATCAAATTACACCCTTCTTGATAATAATCCGATAAAGATACTAGAAATTTGACCATATTACACGCAATAAGATAACGATTTTATAGCATCTGCAAATTAACAGTTAAATGAATTATCACGATTATTATCGAAGGGAATCAAATTAGTATATTATATTTCGATAATATTATTATAATTAATATAAATGAGGAAATTCTTCGGATTTTTTAATACGATTTAATATCGCAATACACTATTTAGAAAATAGATTCGACAAAAATGTGAGATCTTTAATTTTTTTCAACAATCAAAATATTATTATTATAAAAACAGAATGGAGACTTTATGAACTATATGAATCTAATAAATTATTATACTCGAACGTTAAAAATCCCGACGATACATGATTGTGAACGGTCGTTATCAGTATTATAATATAGTATTTTTTCCCATAATATTATCGGTGTAATATTTTGGTATCGTCTAACTAATTACGAAATGGGACGAGATTACTGATTTATAATGTTTTCGAATATTGCCGTAAAAATTTCATAATATTGCGTTATCGTGATATTATAAATTAATATTTCAAAAAATTTATATTACTTTTAGAATTTTCACAATTTCAGTCTACGAAACATGACTCATATTTTTTTAATTTTTTTTTATTTTTTTTTAATATTGTCGACATTTTAAAAGCAAGTACATATGCAATAAAAATATTTTATAACGTTTGTAATATAATATATTTCATAACTTTTCCCAAAACATTCAATTAATATGAACTTATTTTCTATTGTCGTTATTCAACGACAGATATTAGCAACCATATTTCATGCAAAACTACTGTTATTTTTTAATTTGGACACATGTTCAGTGAATCTCTCGTGAATCCAATGTAATTTATTGTTAATACGAGTATCTATTATTATAATTATTTTATAATTTTATTTTTACCTATATACTGAAATTAGTTCAAAAAAATACAACACTATCAAACGTTATTTTTTTTACTTTATTATGACATATACTCTGGGCCAAGATCAACTTTATCGTAAAATATATAAATAAAACTTTGGTATACTAGCCATTGAACAGTTATGACTGATGATATATTATATTAATGGAATAACGGTAAAATACGAAATTGATAAATCTAAAATCAAAATACATAAATATGATGGCATGGATTTTCATTTGCATGAATCTACAGGAATAGTGTTTTAAGTAGGAATCTTTTTTATTATAGGGACCTACTTTAAAAATAAATCTTAAACGTGACAAATATTTGTTAAGATATAAGTGAATTTTAATTTAGAGGGAAATCGTCACGTCGTCTTTGTCTCAAATTTTGCACTTACGCGACTATAAAAATCTTCAGTTACATATTGTACGATTGGATCTGCAGTATAATATATTAATATAATTAATATTAATTTAATATAATTATAAATTAATAATATTAATATTAATTTATTAAAATTAATATAATATTAATAAGTATAAAGTATTGGTGAAATGTTCGTCTTTCCAAAATTACAAAAATGAGATGTAATTTTACCCGAATTCGGGGCAATAAACATAAAAGTACATAGAATAAAAACCCTATACATTTATGCTTAATGTATAATGCATAGAGTTGTGATAATTTGCTACCCTGTTATGAAAACTATTACGCTTTACGTGTATTATAAAATAATAAATATTTTGTTCATATTTATAATACTATATTACCTAATGATTTGAGCGAAACCAAATTGAACGACCTCGAGATCCCAATAATTCGAGATTTCGTTAAAAACTTTGTTGAAAACTTCCATAAATCAACGGAGGCATTGTACCAAACAATCGCCTGCAAGATTACTCCCAAACACGAGATCGTTCTCACTGCGTTTAGTTGTTGGATAATACATTACCTGTAACACAATTGAAAAAAAAAAATGTAAATTACATTATACTCTTAGACGTATAGCATATATATTTGGAATGTGTCGAAAAACCAAAAAAGAATATATAAATTGGATATTCTTTAGCAATTGCGCTATTATAAACACAAAAATTATACAAAAATACTTAATTTAAAAGTTTTATTATTTTTATTATTTATACAAATAAAATAATATATATGGTTTTTGTCACGTTCATTTTATCAGGTACGTGTATTAATGAGCAAAACTGGCTTTGGTATGGCAGTTAATACAAAACCAAGACTGTACTAGAAGGCCGATATTTTAATACTTCCAGAACGGTTATATGCAAAACTTAAATACAATGATAAGATTAATACCAAAATCAAAATTATCCTGCGAAACTTACAAAATTATGCTTTTAAACAAAATATAATTTTTATATTTATATATATGTTTTATTTTATATTTAATTAATTCAATATATTACATAGTATAGAATTAATTAATTCGATCTGAGATTTTATTATAATACGAAAAGAGCGAACGAAACGTGACCGATTTTTCTTCTTCGAGTTGTGTATTTTAATTTATAAATTTAGTAAAACAAAAAACAAGCATGTCAGAGTATTGCATATAATATTAAAACGAAAATCATGACTGAATCGTTAAGATCAAAATTGATTCAACAAAATCAAGACTAAGACTGACTACTCTGCTGATGATTGTTAATAAGATCAAAACCAATACCAAAATCGAGTTTACAATATTAAAGCCATGACCGTGACTGCCACAGTCTTGGTTTTCCTTTGCTCATTACTCATTACTAATTACACGAGACTTTATATAATATTTTTACCGCGATCAAATTAATATACAAATATAAATTGTCACGAAACGAAATTAACAGAATCACTTAAATCCTGTAATAACGTTAACGTTTACGTAATATTGAAGTGAATAATAGCAAATTATTTCGAAGTTCATAAGCTCCTTGCAGGGACCTATCTGGACAATATCTACGAACGGTCAACAAACCATATGTCCTATTAACATAACTTTTGATACACCGAAGGACGCCATTATGAGTATTAGTAATGGGAAAATTTTTAAAATAATTCTAACTAAAAAAAAAAAAAAAAAATCATTTACAGTCCATTATATAGACCATTAATCAGTTTACGGATCAATGCACCGTGTCTGCAATAAGTCGTCTTTTCCACGGAGAAAGACTCGGCGCTTAGAAAGATCGGTCACGTCGTTTGAGTGGACAAAATATTACTCGATCCCATCTCAGAAGAGAAAACATTGATAAATTGTCTGTATGATTTCTCGAGTATAACATATTTTCCAGCTGGTATAGAAATGTCTTCGTAATATATTACATTACAATGTAGTGTCTACAAAAGTTTTTCAATTTACAATGTGTTTTTTATTTATACTTTTCTGTCGCTGAACTTCTGTCGTTTCGTATAAACACACACATATATATATATATATATATTATGCTCTTCGGCCAAAATATGCTCGGTTAGGTCACATGCTTCAAGTCGTATCACAATGCTTCAATTATGGATACAACGAACGTCTTGACCAAATACAAAGTGAATAGTTTTGAATTTGGATATTTTTTTGACTTTTTGATTTGCTTTATTTTTTATTTTTTTCCTGAGCTGCTTTTCGACCAAAAAGAGTAGAGTTAGATTTTTGGAGCGTATGTATCAACAACAGACAATTGGTTCTGAACGCGATGGTACTTTGAACGCGATATTTTATCATTTTTCCAGTAGAAGCTAGAAAAAAAAACTACCTTATAAACGATGTACGACACACGTACAGTCTATACATGCTTATACATAGAGATGTAAAATTTACAAGTAAATTTTTTTGTTTAATTTGCCGACAAGTCGTACGTACAATTCGGTAAATCTGTACATTTTTTTTTCCGAGTGAATTTTGTAAATAATTTTGTATATTATTTTTTAAGCTCAACACTCATTTTTTACGTTTACAATATATGTGGTACCTAATTTAAATGTTTAACAAGAACAAATCTCAATTTTTATTTTTCATATTCACACATTATTTCTACTCCAAAAATTTCTGGAAAAATGTACATTTTTGAGAAATTAGACATTAAACCTAAACAATAACCTCGTATGGGTACATTTAATTTCTCGGGTTTCATAATATTTGTTAATATATTATAATATGAATCTTTAATATTATTTTATACACTTTTTATTAATGATGATTTTTGTACTTATAATAGATGATAGAAACGTGGAATTATAACACCACGGTACACCAATATTACTCTGGTTCAACATTGGTCGATCGATAAATTCTATGTTATTGCAAAATGAATGCATTATTACGTTGGTTCAATAGGTATATTTATATACATACCGTATTACTAACGCCGGGTTGCATTATCGTTCATTAGCTTACTATTTGCAGACCGTTAACGCACTAACGGCTCGGTAAATAAAATAGGGTGTTGCATAAATACTGTACACGGCATTTACGGTTCGATAAATCATATTTCACAGGTCCAGGCCGGATTTCAGTTTGATAGATTATACACATATATAAGTTATTATTGTTACCGCCTATTCCCAATTACCAATATTCAGTGACAAAATAGTATCACGTGGTATAAGTTATTTGGTATTGGCGGTTAACGCAAAACAAAAATGTATTTTATACAATTCGTTTGATGTTTTAAATTACGTCCTTTTAGAACTCTATTGTGTGTATCGAATTCACAGGTATAATATGTTTATGTAACCCGGATCGCGTATTAATGTTTCGTTCAATATTACCAAAACACAGTTCAAAACAAGTTCCGTCAATTGTTTATTTATGTATCGTATTCGGCTAATACGGATCGTTGTTCGTTTAAATGTTTCGATTTCTATTTGTTTTCTATCAGTGAATTGACATTTCAGTTGATATCAGTTGATTAATTAGAATAGACGTGAAAAAAATTCGGACAAAATGCGTGATTGGAGATATCGAACCACTACGTTAACAAGACGTGTCGGTGTGATTTTTTATATATTAAAACTTATTATAATATTCGACTTGTTAAGCCCAAAGACATTTATTATTACGATGGATAAATAGTAGTACTGTTCTAATTTATTTATAGATATTATATCTATACTTATAGAGATTACAATATATTTTTATTTTTTTTAATATAATGTATATTCTGTCTAAACAATAATAATAGACATAACGCATGGATAATTATATTTCTTAAATCGTGTACTTAGTTTTTGGTCTAAGTATAATGAAAAGGCTTTCTATTCAATGTTTTATTAATTGTCCAAGAGAGCATTTTTATGGTCTTAACGTAACGTTCGTATAACTTTTTTCACATATTTTGTACATAACTGATACACAACTTTAGATTAAGTTCCACTTATTTGAACGGACTCAATTATAATATAATAATGTATTTATTTACAATATTCACAAAACAAAACGAAAATCATTACGAAAAAGTGCCGTTAATATTATTGAACCCATTCGTTACCTGGTGTTGTAATAACTACACGGAACCTTTACTATCTGGGGCGAATATAGTTAACAAGTTACTGAATTATCACCAGATGAAACGGTTTACGTCATTGGTGTAACTCATTCAACAAGACATTTACAGAGTCAATTATTAATGGACGAAAAATTCATCCTTTCATAAACGACATTTGTGTGTAAAAGTGAATTTTGAAAAAAAAAAAAAAAAAAATCTGATTTACATTTCCATAAATCAATCCAGCGAACTGTTCATGAATGTTCGGACATACGTTTCTGTATAATTTACGCTCATTAAAATCGTGTTCCAGGGGGGGGGGAAAGTGAAAAAGCAAATAAAAAACCAAAAGGTATACAACAACAACGGTTATAAATATATTGTATAACATTATAGACACGCGCACAAAAGTGGTGGTCGTACGATAGAGGTGTAGGCGATGTATTATTCGAGAGGCACTTTTACGCGTGATGTATTACGATAATAATTGTGTTTACCCCATCTTAATTAAATTTTGACCTTTTCAGCGCGACGAGGGGCGTGAAAACCTCTATCCATCTTCTTGCTGTGTGTGTTATTGTATAAATCGGTCTGCCACGTGTAATTAAAGCGATTTTGTGTTGATATAACTGTTCTACATTTTTTTCGCCAACTTTTTTGCAGTGTTACCGGAAAAAATAGATATGAGATATTTCATGTGTGTGAAATGGGTAGGTAACCCCAAAAACCCCCTTTTTTTTTTTTTTTTTTTTTTGCACGTTCAAAATTGATTTAATAATTCAAGTATAACTACTGTGGTGCAAACAATGCAACACATTATTATATTATAATACAAATTTGAAAAATCTATAGTATATGTTATATATGTTTATATATATTTTTTTTCGTTCCTTAATATCCTTAGTACGTCCATAGCAGTCAACTATTCAGGGTGAAATCGACGCTGTTCGAGAAATTGACCCGTCAAACTTTTGTGCGCAAATAGCCCAAAACTTGTGCCAAACTTAACTTTTAGTTCATAGTTTCTTCCAATATCAAAAAAAAAAAAAAAAGTAGTTGAATCAATTTCACGTAGCCTCTAATGCATATTATTATCATACATATACAAAATTGATACCAAACAATAGCTTTAAATTAGTGAGAATTTGTCTTCGTGAAAGCTGCAAGTGCCTTTAATGTTTAAAAGTTGGCCCGCCCATGATAACCTACAACTTCAAAATTGGTGTACCAATAGCTGTAATTTGGTCAGTTTTGGATTTAAGACAATATACCAAAATTACTATAAAAAAATTCTACCTATATACTCAAATTTAAGTTAAAAAGTATAGAGGTTTCAGAGTTTTATTTCGTATGCGTACACTGAAAAGAATAGAAATGAATGGTTAGTAATTATTTCTCACTTTTTGATTTTTGAAGGATTGCCATTCTATTATATATTGTTTAATATCGGGTAATTTTTTTGATTGGTTTCTCTGATGATTTTGCAAAATATTGAAAGGGACCATTTTTATAGGTTTTATTTCCGGTGAAAGTTAGTGAATTTAGTTTATGGATCTCAGTTACAATTGCTGACTTTTTGACATGTTTATCGACTTCATAATTTTCATGTATTCTACAATAATGCCCTGGTCTTCAAATAAATTGTATATTTTTGTCAGAAAATTCTAATTTATGCAGTATTTTTTATTAAGTTAGTAAATATTTCATTAAGATTTAAAACGCTTTTTTATACTGATTATGATTCTTAATGAGTTATATGATTTTTCTTCCGCCAAGAAATAAATAATAAAATAATATTGATTAAATTTGTGTTCACGGTGATTTTCTCGAGTTTTATCATATATTTTGTGTACATCCCATGTTGAACATCTATATAAATCTAATTTTAAATGATTAAGAATATTCAATTAATAATAATTGTAATCATATATTTTTGACAATAAATAGAAAACATGACTAAGGTTTTCACAAAATTGTTTTCATACGTCTTATAAAACGATTTTATGACAAATAATAAATGTTATATTTTATAATGTTCAGAACGCGTTTAATGGTATAACATTCCTCTTTTCTAATAATTTCAAATAAATCACGCAATCTTTGTTATTGAACATTAAAACTGTCTTACTGCTTGTTTAAATTGTATTGCATCTCCTACATGAAAATATTCATCAAACATTTTGTGTTCGTCGAGATTCCGTTCAGAGTAATTTTTCTTATTTTGGCACACATACTATTTTATTCTCTAGAACGTTAGTTTAAGAATAACTAAATACCATATAAACAATATTAATATATTATATTTAATAAAAAAATAATATTATTGACTGATAAAATAATAACGATTTTACTAGAAAATTTTGGTAACGAGACATGAAATTAAAAATGTACTTTCTTGATCAAAGACGAATAAATAAGCCAAATACAAACCTTTACATGTTTAACACTTAAAATAGTTAAAACAGTTCGAGGTTTTAATTCTACCAATTTGTATCTATTCAATTATTTATACAAGTATTAATTTATGATGTCTTGTAGTTGATAATTGTTTTTGAAAAGTGCGTATTATGTACGTATCCAAGGGGAGAAGCAATGGAGCATTAGTTTCCTCCCCTTAGACTTAAGTTATAATATATTGTAATATATTTTTCTTTAAAGGTAACACAAAATATTTCTACTTAGTCACTATAAAATAAAATAGAGTTTTTAGGAGGAGCTAAGGAATTTTATAATATTTTAATATTATACATTTTGGAAAATTTAAAATTTCTTAACCTATTGATAAACTAAATTATTTTCAACATCAGATACACCTACTCGTGTTTTGAACATCGGATTAGGATAGATACATTTTTAAGTAATTTTAATGCACAACCAATTGTCTCCGATTCAAAATGGTCAGATTTTTAAATTTGAAATGGTAGTAACACAGTCAAATTCGGATTCACGACATTAATTCATATGACCAAATGACCAAAAAATGTTGGTCTTATCTAAATTTTGTGTTAAAATTGGTGAAAAATGTTTATCAAAAAAATATATCGGATTTATTGAATTTAAAGCAACTGTAATATTGTCAATTTTGGATTTATAACGGTAGTTAATGCATCAAAATAAAATGAATAAAATGTTTCTATACGATTCTGATGTGAAAAATAGATGTGCAGAAATATGCACTGAATAGATTAGAAGTATGTAAATGTTTTACAAATATATATATACCAATATTAACGTGATTTAATTTTGAAAATGATTTAAATTTAAAGTTACTCGAACAGATACATTTCGAGTCATCTATAAAAAGAAACATAGTATATAATGTGTATAGAGGTACACGGTATACATTTATACTTTCCCGTAATATTTTTTTAGCTGATCATGAATGTGCCTCCCGTTGCAATTTCTAGATCTACACCGGGAAATTATTATTTTCAAATCAAAAACACTAAGACTCCTTGCACGCGACCGTACCATCTGGTTCAATATGCGAAGAATCTGCAATACATGGACATCAGTGGTTTTGGAAGATTGATTTTTAGGGATCCAAATGATTTCAGAGAGTCTCCCGGCCGGACCATCACCTGAACAAACAGTTTTGATTTTTGGATTTCAGCGTAGTCGTTTTTAGTTCAAAAGCGATTAGCCCGATTCGTACTAGCCAATTATAATAATATTATTCACAGCATTACCAAACGAAATGGAAAACAAGAAAAACACCACTATAACACGTCACTGGCGCTGAGCCACTGATGCGTATTACAACGGTCGCAGCTTGCAGGCCATATCATTATACCGTAACAATCGTCAACGTTGCTCGCGTGCTTGTAATCATACTAATTGGTAGTATTAGTAGCTATCAGGTGGGATACCCATGCCGGCCATATTAGAATATAGTACTTATCTGAAACAACTTACTATGATAAAGAGTGTTTTGTGCCAATTCAAAAGTAATCAAGAGCGATTCGCACGTGATCATAATACGCTATAAGACGGCAATATGGAGCGTGTTTCGGTTCCCAACCGTTCATGTCCCAGATATACATAAAATCGTGCTACGATAGCCCACAACAATATCCGATTTTATCCGAAAAAAATACGAATACTGTAATATAGCTATTGTGTTGAACGTAAACACAGAGTGGTTAACCGATTGTGAAAGTACGTGTACGGACATTAGGACGTACAAGAAAGTACACGGACGTGAGGTGTGTTCTTTAAGAGTGTAGTCGTGGACATACCATTAAAAGATTCTGAATAGTTTTTATAGAATTTTTCAGAGTAACTATAGAGTATGAAATTCCTAAACAAAAATTCGTAAAAAATGAGAGAATATCGATAAAATTTTTGAGATGCCTGTATGTTTCGAGGAGAATGGGCAGTGAGATTAGCGAAGGGAACGTATTTCGATGGAAACAGGCGAAGAGGAAGGTCGAACAAGTGGCGGGGAATGAAATAAAGAGTTATACGTGGTGGACCTGTGTACGA
The DNA here is from genome assembly GCA_025469235.1 of Pemphigus obesinymphae. Lineage (NCBI taxonomy): Eukaryota > Metazoa > Arthropoda > Insecta > Hemiptera > Aphididae > Pemphigus > Pemphigus obesinymphae. The sequence continues at coordinate 49,066 of JAIPRL010002090.1, read as the reverse complement.
TCGAGTTAAGTGAAATTATAGGACTGCCGCGAGTCGTTGGGAGATAATGCGAAAGAGGAGAAGAATATTCTTCCGTAAATACTTTTTCATGTGAACGGCACCAACTGATACAATGACTTCTGTACCATACTTCATCATAATGATGAATTGTGCGTGTATATATATATATATTTATATTAATATGAAATATCTAATCAAATATAAATTACTATTTATTTGATACGAAGTGTAAATAGTAAATAGACATTTTTCGTACAAAAATACAAAAAAAAAAAAATGACTGTTCATATAGTATCTCATTATTCTAACATATCGTTATTTTTCTGTCGTTAGTTGAAGCCATTTTTCAAGTTATATGTATGATGAAACCGCCGGAAAAATGTTTAATCAGTACATGGTTGATCATTGATAACACCACGAGATATTGCATAAGAATATATATATATTATATGGAAATAATGACTGTTCGTATTAACATATTATTGGTTTATAATTAGGTTAGACAAATCGATATTATAATGTTTCAATTTTGGAGGTCGTAGAATCTTTTATCATTTTTAAAATTGGCAATACGGATCGTAAAGTTTGATGATTAGCTTAAAGATACGCATTTACATTATAAATACATATTCTGTAAAAAGGTAAGTTTAAAGAAATCTTTTCATACTAAGTCCAGGCGACATGTAATTGTAATTATAATTGTTAATTTCAATACGAAGCTACATAATAAATTTTACGCCAACCCGTCTTTAACGATTTAAATAATTTATTTTAAACAGTACTTGTAAGCCCAATAATGTATGCCCCCCAAAGATCCCAAATCGCCAGAGAATTTATACATCCAGCGATGTTAATTAATTCCGTAAAGAACATTATCAAAGTAATAGTTCAAAAATGTATAGATTTGATTTATATACGTTTGCGTGATATTATTCTAATATAAATGTTGGCTTACACAAACAAAAAAAAAAATGCAAAATTGATAAAATTGTGTTAATATAAAATAATACGCTTATACATGTTTATACAGATGGATTACATATACAGATTATATTTATATATAATTACATATACAAATACAAAATTATTATTTTAATTTTAAATCGTGTACAATATTTATAATAAATTGCAGATTTATGGAAAAATTGGAAAAATAAAAATCCCCGTCCAGACATACAGGTTATGCAAGTCAATTTATCAGCTCATTAGTATTTGGGCAAGATACTGTTAAGTTATTATTTTTGATTAGAAAGCAAATTATTAAATTCAAAAAATTATTTTAAACAACGTCGATTTAATATAATTATATTCCTATTTTAGAGAATATTCTGTTATTTTCAGTACTTTTATTTATACATATAAGAATATTATTGGGAAAACAGAAATATTATCTATTAAAAATACCAAATAAAATGGGTTTCCTGTTAAGATATCGTTACTCGGAAACAACAAAAACTATTAAAAAAAATCTAAACTATATTTATATGCGAGCTCCGACCAAATGAGGAATACTAGGCCGTATCTAAATGTTTTTATGGGAATCCAAACTGTATTTTATAATTATTATAATCTACGAGTATATTAAGTTTATCCAAATCAAAGAGTTTTAATATTTTTTTATATTTTTATTTTAAGAGGAGAAGGAATTTCTTTTGGGATCTGTTACTTTTCAAACCACAATCTAGACTGAATTTTATTTATTTTTAATGCACATTAAACTTCTAAAATATATATTTTTGATAAAGCAACCAATTAATTTTTCCAGGAAGATGACGCAGTTTAATTCACAAATAAAACACAAGAACCTTTTTTTTTTTTTTTTATAACATTTCATATATTTTTATACCTCTTAAACGAATAGTATGGTCTGCATCTGAATTCAATACAATATAGTTTACATTTTGTAGATTTTACGGTATCATATGAAATTATATATTTAAATATAAATTCAAAACGGATTTTATGACCTATATTAAGTAATTAAAATTGGTGTACATTTTATTTTTTTGCAAAATCTACTTTCGTGTATCCTTATCGTAAAAATTCACATTTCATTTTATTTAATACGATTTATGAATTCTCCAAAGACCTAACAATGATTATTATTTTGATTGCGTTATATTCGTGTCTCGCGTGTATATAGTCCGCACAGATACAACATTTGCGCAGTGCAGTTGTACTCGGAGCGTATTGCATATTCTTTAACAATATTTTGTACGACAGCGGAGAATGTGAAAAAAATTCGAGTGCCACCTTAAACGCATCGTGGTTTATATTGTCTGATGAATGTTTATTTCTACGAACAAGAACAGAAAAGTCCTCGAATGTTTGTGTCGAGAACGGCACGTACAGACTGCACTGTATAATAATATGACGTATACACTATACATTTCATTTCCATCGTAGGTATACGTGTACAAAAATACCGTTACCAGAAACGTGGTCACGAATCTGCCAGGTTTAAATTTCGTTTATTGATTTATATACCGGTGAAAAACTATTTAGGGAGATGGTTTTTAAAACATTTAAAATAATCAAAAATTTAACAAAGTATTATTTTATCGCCAACGTTTATTTACATTTTATTTTATACAGTTTGATTTGACGTGATATATAGTTCCGTATATTCGTTTAAAATAATTGAATTCGTTAAACGTGTAATTTACAATAGTTTTGATCACCTATTATTGTTTTGAACAGAGTTTGTTTAGAGTTGATCAGAATTATTTTGAAAATATATTGTAGACTTTCATAAGCCATTTATAATTAATGTATAAGCTACTAAAAAAATAACGTTTTAGGATCCAATATTCGATAACTCTAATTATTTTGTCGTTTGTCGTATCAGTAATTTCGCGGATTTCCGGCGAGCGATGATGTGATAAGGATTCTGAAAATAAATTTGAATTCCCCGTGAATTTATTTATTTTTTTCTTTGACGCAAGTTTCCCAGTTTTCTCACGTTTTTTTCTGATAACATTGTGTATCCACAACAATTTCTAAAATACTTCGTATGGGATTTAGGAGGATAAAATCGAACGAGCGTGAAAGTTATGACAAAGTACCCATACATATACGTATAGGTACTTCGGGACGAATTCAAAACGTATCACATGAGTAATGCTGAGAGAGAAATATAGGTAACAAAATGAATTTATATTATTGCGTATTGTGCGGTAAACAGTGAAAACAATTTACATTCCGATCCCTTTAATCTTACATTGTCTGTATACCTTTAACAATATATTTTTTTTTCATTTTTAACCATTTATATTATTTTTTAAATGTAACATTTGATGTATTTAATCGTCAAAAATGTACATAAACATTTATTTTTTTCATCACATATTGTAAAATGGGATATAATAAATTAATTTTATGTTATAACGAACCTATAATAACTTGTTGTAATATCAGCGTTTCTGAACTAATGTAAGCCGTATCGGCCTAAAAGAACCGAATATGATACTTTCTGTATATAACTAAATTAAATGTAACAATAACATAAACTAAAGATTAGGTTATGATGTTATTTATCAAAAAAAAAAAAAAAAAAATTATTTAATCTATCACGATATATCGTGGTGGCGATGAAATATTAAATTTTAAGAGTTATTCATTTATTTAATTCATTCGTTCATTGAGTACGTAATGCGTATTTAACCGATTGTAGTGTAAAAAAGTTTACTTTCTGTCAGATTCCTTCCCTTGATATAAGTAAGAAGAATAAAAAATATATACACATTTGATTAAAAATACTTTTATTTGGTCAGAGAATAGTTTTTACGCTATAAAAAAATTTTCATATTAAATCCTCACGGAAGAAACGATAACAGACTTTTGTTAAGAGATTATTAAATTGTATAAAAATATCCGGAATTTGTTTTGTAATCAAAATAATTATAGGTCAGTGATTATGAATAATGGAGTGAAAAATAATATTAATTGAGTTCAACATTAGCAAGATGATCTGTTTGAGTAAATAAAATGAATGTTGGGAAATTGGATCTAGTGTATTAAGTGTACATTTACTATATAAATTATATCTAGTATTTAAATTCTGCAATTAATCTCAACCAATGATTTTGCGAATCGATTCAACCAGACAAGATAGCTAAGAAAGGCAAGTACAAATATCAGTTAAGTTTGATAACAGATTGAAGGATATGGGAGATCGAGAATGAAAGACGTGAAACGTAATAAGAACCCATGATGAATTTATTCTCATTGTCGGCTAAAAGCCAGCTACCGTAAAAGGATTCGAATGAAAAGATCTTCCGTACCCCAAAAAATGGATGAACATAGGGACAGAGGAGAGTTTTTAATGATTACTGAAACGAAATGCTTTTAGAAATACTTTGAGATGAAATATAGTGTTTTTTTTTTTTTTTTTCGTGCGTTACAACAAATATTCCACAATATCGCTAGTTCATATTACAGGTTATAACCTCTATTTATGCATGTAGTGTACAAATTTGTAAAATGTACAAATTTTCATTTAAAATGAACACGTGTAACATAATATGATAATGTTACCATTGAAATATAATATGTATCTATATTTTACGAAAAGTTTTTGTTGCTCACTGAGCACGAAGAAACTTAATTATAAAAGTCGGTTCAGATCTGAACACGATTATAATATATATACCGCACAATTTAAATTTGTTACCTACTTTTTAATAAATTTTCGTGCAATATTTTAGTTTTGATCAAATCCAAATAAGTTTAGGTACAAGCAAAAAATATAAGGACGATGGAAAACATACATGATAAAACATCATCAATAAAATTCAATATTTAAAACACAATACATTAATTTTTGCGTGCAATATTTCTAAAATATAACAGACTCGCGTAACGACTAAATAATGACTTGTTGCAATCAAATTATAACCGTAGAAATACTTTTTTTAACAGTTTGTCAGTTTTTTTATAAAAATATTATGATTATTTGAAAATGAATTATAGGTAACAACTAGTTTCGACCGTTATAAGTCATCATGAGGTTGCATTTTTTTAAATACTCTAGGCACATTTCCTCTTTTATCCTAAATATTTATTTTTGTTACATTTTTTTTTAAATAAATAATTTTTTAATTATTAATTTTAAATATAGTTGTTTTATTTTTAACTTCAAATTTGACAGTACTGCCAATATATTTTTAAGCATAAAAGATCTAGTGCTTATTGACTATAATTTAATTGCTAACCGAATGATGATAATACAAAATACATTTAATCAAAATATACATTGATAAGAAGTTTTATGAAATGTATTATAGCCATAAAAAATAGTAGTTTTTATATTTTCAAAAAGTAGCTCAGTGTGTAGACCTTGGAGTTTTTCAGATTTATATTGCATTGCACTGTTCATTAGAATATTCAAATATTAACGTGAAATCATACATTTTCCGACGATTAGCATAACCGTAATATATTTAATCGGAAAATTGAACAGAAGGATCAATGCTAGGCGACTTAGGCGATCCGTACTCAGTGTTATATTATAATCATATTGGAATCCGTACGTGATAATAGAAAAACAAATATTCTACGTTATTATTCATGATCCTCGTTGTCCATCTGGCATTCGCAAAGAGGGTATTTCGACAGTGCGTTATCTTATATCTTGCATTTGATTTCTTATCAAGCGAAAAACTATAGAATAGCCGTTTTGTCACTAACCGTATGATTGAAAATAACATAAAATGCGTTCAGGGTCTTCAAGGCACCGTCGGAGTGAACAAAAATTGTACTAAAAATCGTCGTTTTCAAAATTGTGGATATATTTTAGTTCCCAATAAATACGAGAGTATCCACTTAGCTATAATTCCGTGGTGATATTATTACCGCTGGTAAATATTTTAAAATTCCGCGAGCGGCACTTTCGCCAAATTCAGCTCATTAAGTATTTAGTTATTTTCTTTGCCGCGGATCTATATAATATAGTATGTTCAGTGCGACACAGTGCGAACCGTCCTTATGGGGAGAAAGGAAACGATGGAGTGATCGATGAGTTTTCCCTGACAGGAGAACACAGAACGTCGTTGTCCTTGTCTCCACAGCCGGTGCATTCATAAGCGTTCGTACGACCGTTCATATCCATTTTAAGTTATACTGTTTCGAATCTTGGCAGCGTCTTTGGTTTTGGGCAGGCCGACGATGTGATCGGTTAGGGGAACGGTTAATGATGGGCGGGGGAGATTAAATTCCAAGGATTAATTCATTTTTGCTGTGTTGGTGGAATAACACGTGTCAGTGTGTGACGTGATGACGATGACAGGTCAAGCGACGGAGAAATTAGGTTTAATATCATTTTGTGAACATGACGTCAGTAATAATGATGGTTTTTTTTTTTCAAAAAAATTTAGTAATAATAAATAACGTGCAATAGAACTAAACAACGACAAACGGTCGACAAATCCATAGGAAATAATTTTCTGGCGTTTCATTCCAATAACGTCCAAACACGAACGTGACAAAGAACAAATTTAAATTCGAATAATTTATCGTAGGTCGTTAAGATGAATTGGTCACACATACTCGTTACTACTATTTTCTACTATTCTAGACGAATCGGGAAAATATTATGAACATGTTTCAAAATATTCATTAGGTTTATCTTTTTGTTACAAAAACAATCTAATAATAATTATGAATATTACCGAGTTCTATTTACATTGTCATCCGTATATTATTATCGGTTACTAGTTTATTAATCAATTGCTGATAAAATAATGAAATTATCGGTCATCGACAATTCGATTCAGGAATGCATGTTTAATGCGTTCCTAATTAAAAGTTAGTGATACCCGTATTTGCCGTTTCCGTCTAACCAGTTTATAATATACGTTGAGAATTTTTCTCTAAAAATTTATCTAAGAATTTTTATTTATAATTAAAATTTTGAAAAAATACGATGCATATGATGCCGGAATATGGTCTCTAAAAATAAAATGTTGTCTATTAATTTGGCAATAGGTAAATTTGCTCTAATATTTAAGATGACAACTGTTGGTTGTGAGAAAAATGCTGAACATAAATTTCGTACATTATTATCAATTGATGATTATACAGGGACGGAAAATTTGGGTATCACGTCCTTTCAAGGCTAACATAATATGCCCATATTTATAATAGAATAATGTATTTCCATAAGTTGGGTTTTAGACGGGATCGGATCAAAGTATAGGCAAGAACGTCCTAACCGGCTTAGAACGGCACATTTACAAGAGCGGTATTTTTTTTAAAGTGACCCTTTATTAAAAAGGTTTCTAATGTAGTTGAAATTTAACCATATTTTTCTTGTATGATTATTTAATCAATAATTTGTAGATTTTTCGGTAAAATCTAGAATTTTTTTACTGGGGACGGCTGAAAATAATTTTAATTTGGGATCGGAGAAAATTGGTTTTGCCTAGAAACATGTTTTTAATTTAACCGGCCCCGGTTTTGAACTATATGTTAACTCGACTCCTCAATGGTTGCCAGCCGCCGATGCCAATATTTTAAAATCAAACGGACATAGCCGATCGTTTATGCAATTACTCCGACTGAACCTTGTATTCAAATTGAGTAAGTACACATTTTTAACGACTTACAAAAAATTGAAACGCATTTTCGGTGTTAAAATTACCGTCACATTTGTGTTTTCGAGATTTTTGAAGTTTTTCTACCGATTTCGAAACGGGGGCCAATACAATAATCACCATTTATTATATACTTACTCCAAACTGTTTATCGATATTATACAACGAACTGCTCAACTGCGTGTCGGCGAGCTTATCGTAAACAGGAATGAGTGCGACGAAATGGAAAAATGTATCCGGGAATGAACGTATAGAGAGAAGATGGTATTGCGTCCGAAAAGTAAATGTCCGATTATTTACTCTATGAAATCTGTACTATAGTTAAGCCATACCTAGGAAACGTTTAACAATACTAGATTCTATACGTATAATGTAATTTCACGTGACGTCGACACCTCAATAGCGGTGTGCATTTTCCGACTGTTTGACCGTCAACAAAACGCATAGTGTTTCGTAAAATTGTTACGCTGTGGCACTCGTACAATTTTTATAATAATATTATAATACGAATAAACACTCGTGTACGGTGACAATAATGTATTATATAAAAAAAAAAAAAAAAAATAGAAAATCGTTGTTTAAAACGAAATGTAATCACTGTTTTCGATATCAATAAAAAAGAAAAAAAATGGCAGGAAAATGCATGCACTCCAGACACTCCACACCGAGCTAAGAAAATAATGCTCGTGCACCTATAATAAGTGTTAATCGTCAGATATTTGGACATAGTATCATCTGAAATTGTGATTATGAATAAAATTATGAATAAAACCGTAATGCAACACACGAGACGGAGACGGAGGTGCTTGAGCTGCATGAGACAAGGATCCGACAAGCTCCGATTACATTTTAGCCGACGTAAAAAGTACCGCTAGGTACCTGTACCGAGAAGTCCGCCGCCACACAGTCGGCACACAAACAATTTTTTGTCTAGATCATCAACAAGGGCAAAAACGTCTCGCGAATCGACCCTTTTACCGCGTCGTAGCGCATCGTCCTCGCGGCCCCACACGGTCACACAGACGGGAACACGGTCGACGTTCTGGCAGCAGCGGAGTCTATCCAATTATCACCAAACGTTTCAATGTTTTTGTCTAAATTGTGCCGTTATATTTAATCGATTGAATTGAATTGATGAAGCGTGTAGTTTACTTAAAAAAAAAAAAAATCTATCTGTAAAAAAAAAATCATCTCCAGTTGCAATATCGATCGTAAGAAGAAGAGCTGAGCTCCGGCAGGTATAATTGAATTTCATTAAAATCGGTAATTCCGGGCTCGTCAGAATACAGTTTGCCCTAATAAATAATCCAAACTACGTGTAATTAGTTTATCGGGAAGTTTCGGATGGTTTATCACACTGGTAATGTCTTATGATTGTTGTTCTCTTAAGTTCAGTCGTATCTGACACATAAATATTTCCCGTAATTATCCTCGCTGTGGTTTAGGGGGTACCTACGGTCGTTCTGTTGCTGTATGGTGACCACTCCGAGGAGGTTCACCCGAGGATTATTATTTAACATTCTCGTTAATGTTTGAAAATAAATAGACGACCGAATTAATTATTACGAACTGCAGTGTGTATGTGTGGTGTGGTAGACCACAGGCTAGATAGTGAATTTTCACATCTTCCGTAGATACCTTATAAATACAAATTCTCCAATTGATCAAATACATTCCTGCCGATTGTTCGAATCAATCACACCCCGGCAACTCTTCTACCTGTAATAGAAGGAAGGTCATAACGCATTAAGAGATATTATAAGGTCAGCTGAATAGTATCAAATAATAGAGCAATTATTAATATTCGAATCGCGCAGTTATATTCCTGTATAACGACAGCAAAATTTTAACATATACCTTATCAATTTCAACAATTATTGCATTTTTTACCATATACGTATATTTTACTAACTAGTATTAACTTCTTCTCTTTTTTTTTGGGTCATGACGAAATATACTTATTGTTATTACTCGTGCTCGAAAATTGAACACAAAAAGAAAAAAAAATCACACCATACGTATTTATGATTTATGAACAATTCGAAAAAAAAAAAACAAAAAAGTTGAAAGTAGTTAAATTTTTTATTTTTTTTTATGAATATAAAATAAACATATTTAAATCAAATCACGTCCAAACGGAAAATGGTAAAAAAATAAATGAATAAAAAAATTATTGTCTTAAAAATACACACAAAACTAATAATAATACGGTGTGTATATTAATATACTAAGATGTCTTGGAGTTGGTGATTTAAAATAATGCTTTCGTTTCAAACATGAAATTACAGACATGAATTTATTATTTTTACAAAATTAAACCAAAATCAACATTTTTACAGATGTTTAACGTAACCCGTACGAATGAACAAGTATTCCTAAATATATATTAAATTAATTTTTATTGTAAAAACCAAATATACTGTACAATTTTTTTTTTTTCATATTATTTATATTTACTCAAATAAAAGTGTTTAGTAGTGTTCAGTATTTAAATTACTAAAATTAAAATATAGGCATTGATAATTAGTGTTTAGTTTTAGAATCGCACATTATTTCATTAAATTATACAAACACAATTAAAACCTAATAATTTATTTAGATGTAAATAGAATAATTATAAATTACATTTTCATCTGGACCACGATAATACCGTTTGGAACATCCACGTGGAATTTTTTATACGATCTAATTTACAAATTATTAATTAAAATGCAAAAACAAACTTGAAAAACAATAATTAAAAGCAATTATAAAATAAAATACATCAAAAAATTTACAAATAACGATTTAAAAATGAAAATGATAAATATTTATAATGTTGATAACATGCATGCTTGCATTGCATGCCACATCGATAATCACTATATTAGCACAACAGTTTTTCCAAATATAAAAATAAAATATACCCACATTTTGGGTTAGATAAATATATTCGTAGATATATACTGGGTAAATAACAAAATATTTACCTACTTAATGTTTACTTATTTACTTGGGGCACATCACTAGTCTTAGCATTGGTATTGATCTTGTTGACTCAGTAAAAGTCATTCTTGGTCTTATTGAATCAATATTGGTCTTAATTTTGGTCTTGGTATTGCATCAAATATTTTTCGCTTGCTTTTATTTATTTTTTATCAAATCTATATGTAAGGATAGATTTATATATTTTATTTAACATTTAGGTTAGGTTCAAAATCAATTACGTTTTATTTTTCATCTTTTTTTAGTTGTAAAATTAACCCAATCGATCTGATCACAACGAAAAGTAATATTAGACCAATTTAGTTGATTTTTTTCAACATCATAATTCTATAAATATTCAGGAAATAATTGGAGACTTGTTTACATTTATTTTCGATATTCTTCTCCGAAATTAATACGATAGGACATTGTTGATATCGTTACAAAAATTGTAAATTTTGTTTGGGACCGTGGAGTAATGATAGGGCCATACCGTATATTACGAGTATATGTGATTATTCTATACACCGTATGAACCCGATAAAAGGTAGATAGAAAAACATAATAATCAGATAAAAAGACAACAACTCCCAAACTAATAATATGTTGATACAACTTTAAAAATGTAATATTATTTAATAGACCACGTGCTGATAATTGCGGCATCGGGTTATCAAAAAGGTACTATGAGATAATACTTATAATAATTATTTAATAATTATCTAATAATTACTTATAAATCGCAATACAATTTCTTTAGAATCGTGTATAATTTCATGTTTTTCCAACAGTTTCACCGATATAATAATAGTGTGATAATTGTTATCATTTAATGTGGTTACTATGGAGATTTACCTTTTACTTTCTTCACGTATCACGTACCATATAATGTATACCAATAACAAATTACCACGTGAGTAAAAATTTTACTATATATTAAAATAATCAATATTTTTATATTATTTTTTTCTCAAGCAAGACAGCAAGAGTTTTGGTCTTGGTGTTGCAAGAATGTTTTTCTTTACATCGTGTTAGTTTTAGTAAAATCTTGGTCTTAGCCATTCTAGTTCCAGTGCAGTCGCGGTACTGTAGTAAATACAATTTTTCTTATCTCAACCCATTATTATCTATGTACATTTTATAATATAAATATATATATACATACGATACTATAATAATTATCAGTGAATCTATTTCTTAATATGCGAAGGTGTTTATACAGCCAATAAGTTTAAGTGTATTAACTAAACATTTAGATGTGTATGTATGCATACTCCGAATAATACTCATAATGAAACAGAGAAACAATTTGATAGTTTAAACAATTCACGTAACGTACATTATATTGAGTTTCCGAAAATGAAAATTTTAAAAGTTATCCAAACAATGTGAATATAATCAAGGTAGTAAACTACCGACAACTGTAGAACTGATGATATTAAATGATTTTAATTGCAGTACAATATGAAATAATAATATGATGTAAGCTACATGGTACTCGTAGAAATTCAAAAAGTCAGTCGTATTCAAGCACAGATTTATGGTTAACAAAAAAAAAAAAAAAAAATGAACTTTATTTTTTATTTTTTGTAATTTAATATAAAATATTTAATTTCGAGAACAGTTTAATGTAAAAACTTTTACATTACTTTTACTTATCTTGTATATATGTATGACCTCAACATTTCAGGTATCTATATTGTCCATTCCTCAGTATCTCAAACTATCGTGCAGTAAACAACCATTGAATACCATCCGGTAATTCGGAGAGTGGTGATTGCAATTCTCCATCTACACAACTGATATTATACAAGATATAAGTTTAGAATTTATATCACAAATCTATCCTGTATAATATTATAAACAAATGTAACTATTACCGAGATCGTGGGCCACGATCGTCGTCTATTCCGTAGCATCGCTTTTTTAACGAAACATTTTCTACAGATTTTAATATTTTGATGTTGAGTTACTTGTAGAATTATTTATAAATATAAATAAATACCCAGTTTCTACAAAAAGAATTTGTTTTTATTTAACAAATACGTATTTGTATTATTATTTCTCAAAAAATGTTTAAAAAGCAAAATAATACCAAATTTTGCAAGAATAAAAAATACATCAAAAAATACAGATATTAATTTTTTGAAATCAATAGATTATGGTCAAGAAAAATATTTAAGGTTAGAAATAATAAATCATTACAGAAATAGGAATGTGTTAGAAACACAAGCTTACGCATTACATTTAAAATTTACCGAAGCTCCCTCCAAAAATGTTTTAACAAAATTGGTATAATTGTATTAATTTATTGCCAAAACATAATAATAGTGTCATGGTGATAATTTTATGTGATTGTTGACAATAAAATATAGTATAATATTTAAACATTTATTATGTTCGTAATTCATAAAAATCATAATAAAACGAATTTCCAAAATAACTATAATGATATATTTCAATCAAATTATTACCTCGTTAACCTTCCCCTACCCTATGTAAAGTGACTAGACTTCCCGATTTTAACGGGACAATATAGATTTTCAAACACAGGTGTTCCTATAAATTTTAAAATTAGTCAGGACGGTAAAATGTAGGTGGCACCGAATTTCATTAAACATTCCGATTTAAAATAATTATCTTTATTCTGCTGTGTTTGTATCAATATCACATAATGTGATATATGAGCTTGTATCACAGCCTGTTATCTTAACTCATGATTATTTCTATTGGCTTTAACCACAGAATATTCTGTTCTATAACTATATTCTGTGGGTATTATTCTGTCGGTCTCATTAATTTATTGTCACAGATTTGTATATTATACAAAAGATATTGATACATAATAATATACGGTAACATAAAACCTGAGCTAATTGTATAGATAAACGTTGTGAATATACCTATATAATCATGATATAATAAATTAATAACCGACTACAACCGTGGCATATACGATAAAGTAATTCGTTATTTTACGAATATATTAATAGGTGTACTTTTTGTACGCCACTAGTTCACTAATATTATTTTTACAACATTAATAACGCATCATTTTACATTAAGAAAAGCAAGAATTTAACTTTTTCTTCTTCTTTCCTTATGGGTAGAATTTCGAAAAATCGAATTTTTTACGGCGGTTGAAGACTATGTATTTTTTAATTTATTTAGACCTAAAAAACTGAGAAAATTAAGGCTACTTAGAATTTTCGGTTTAAAATCTGAAAATATATTAAGACTTTACAGGTTCTTTACTGTAGAGAATATTAAAAACAGAATTTTATCTAAATAATTTAAAAAAAAAGATTTGATTTTGGGAAATTTACTAATATGAAAACCTTTGTCATATGAAATTAAAACATAATATAAAAAAATTATTCCCAATATTTGCTAGTAAAAAACTTACAGAATCTTGATGTATTTTCAAAATTAAAATTGGAACCTTGTAAGTACCCTTGAATTTGTCGGGTAGAACATGATTTTGTATGCTCATTGTCCTATCCTATAGTACCTTTTTATTGCCTGTTTTATGACACAATTCAAACAATGGTGTTTTAAATTTTAATGCAACGTTGTCGCAACAAAATGAAATGAATGTGATAATACTTTTTTCCAAATGTTACCAAATAAAACAACGATAAGGGTTTAATGTAGATGACCATATTTTGAAAATTAAAAAACAGGAAAACAACAAAAACTCCAAAATCTTCTGCTCTAACAGCACATAATCTAACAGAAAAAAAAATTAATTCGAAATCTTTCCTCAAATCATAAAAAAAGGGACAAAAAGCGTCCCATTTAAAGTTTGTCAGGACAACAGGACGCATTCCTCAAAAACGAGACTCATGATCACCCTAGTTTAATTCTAAACTTAATATAAAATTATTAATTGCTTCGCTCACTCGGACAGTTTAATTTGAAAATATTCCCCGATTTGCTGTGAAACACTATGTCAAGTAAACAAAAGCAACAGGTTAATTAAATATGGATAATTTAACAACGTTGCACCCAATTTCATACGGAATCGTGTCGGTTTTTAAATGAACATATAAAATCCCAAAAAAGTAAATCTTACGGAATCGTATTCTTACTAATTTTGTCAGACTTTTTGGTCTTACAGACATCTTTTCAATAATTATTTATTATTAATAGGGCTCGGCAGTTATTGCATTTGCATGTTTTTTGTAGGCTATTCGATTTATTGCTAAGCAATCTGGAAATTAATTTCAAGACACTACAAAAAAAATATCAAAAGCTTGTGCATAATTTTGCATATTTAGTCAGGTTTTTAGTTTTAAGAGTATATTTCTTGATTTTACAAATTTTTGGAACATATTTAATGATTAATGATAATACAATTTAAAAATTTCTAAATTAAAATATTCATTTAAGAATTATCGCTATATATTTTATCGTGTTTTTTAAATATCTAGTTAATGTAAAAAAACAATGTTTTTAATATTTATATTTAATACCTCATATTTATTATATAGAATAATATTTAATAATATCAAATATGTAGGTATTGACTATTGTTATTTTATTGTCATTTTGATCATCATCGTATGTGGTATATTAAATTCATTAAAATAACTCAACAATATTAACTCTGGTTTTTACTGTTAATACTTATATAAAAATATTTGTAATATATTTATATACCTAATATAAAAAAAAATTACCTAGTGCATAGTTTAAAGCATATTATTTGTACTTTTTTAAGCGTATAAATGCACACATATTTAGAACTTTTTAAAAGCAATGTTCTAATGTTCCTAATTATTACGCAACAATAAAAAAAATATTATGTATTTAAATATCTATTTTTTAATTGTTAGATTTAAATTTTTCTTAAAATTTTAATAAAATTACTTATGCATAATTCCTTAAAACTAACGTCGTGTCTTCGTAACTCTTGCAAGTACGAAGTCATGATACCCGTCTAACCAACTGATAATATACACAATTTACGTTAAAAATTTTTATTCACAACTTTGTCATATTTGAGTAAATCGCGATTTAAGATAAGAGTAAATTGACCTTTATACCAAATGTATAGGCTAGATAAAATTTTAATTTTAAAGAGAAATTTAGGTATCAATTTAAACTAATGGGATTTAAAAATAGTTATATATACTTGAAAAATTAAAATTTTGAGAAATACAACGCTATGGCATAGTTAATAATTTCGTACATTTCTATGCATTTGGTATTGATTCAAAACTTATTAAAAAAATCAACAACGAAGGGGTGGACGCCTTGACTGAATGTTTGACAATGGCATTGATGATAACACCATTACTTCTATAATTTTTCAAACCAGAAACACAGTGACCAACACAATACATATAAATTAATTTAAAAGTTGTAATAAAAAAAAACTCATTTTGTACAATTATAAATTAAAATCTGTCAACAATTCTACACGGAAATTTCAGAAAACCACGATATTTCGTGTGTGGCGTTACAGGAAATTGGAATTCGGAATATTGTTCATGAAGATTGGGACTTACTATAATACGAGTACCTATATTATTTATTTATTTATTTTGCAAAAGAGAACAGCTAGGTCACAGGTGATACATTATATATATATATATATATATAGGTACACTTAACATAAAATAAGTCGCAGCACCCCCTATAAGCCTAGCTTGTGCTGGGGGAGCGGTTCTAATCAATTACAATTTAATATATTAGTGTAATATAATGGTTAATATTAGAATATTAAAAATAAAAATAAATAGTATACAATATTATAGCTAGAATAAAGGTAAAATATAAAGTGTAAGTGGAACACAGTATTATTTACTAATAAACAGCCCCTAAAATTGTGTGTAGTACGGAAATTGAAGTGTGTAGTACGAAATTTAAAAGTGTGTTATTCAAATTCCCATCAGTGGCGTATGCAGGATTTTTCAATGGGGGGAGGAGCTTGAAATTAAATAAGTACCTAATCAGTAGACACAAAATTAGACATGAAAGAATAAAAAAATGTGCTTTTTCAGTGTTATAATAGAATACTGTAAAAAATAAATATTATAATGTAGGTATATATATTATATACATATATTTATAGTGGCTTATTTACAAAGAGGTGGTCCAGGGGTACTGAAAAAGAACCAACAAATGTTTATTTTGAAAACTTTAATATCAAAACTTCATTTTTGTAGAACTTGAAAAACTAATAATAATGTCCTAAAATGAATATAATAAGTATATAGGTACATTTTAGATTCTGAGCGGTGCAAAATATTTTCTCGTTTTATCATGATATTAATTTTATCAGAATGGTACTGTGAAGCGGTAATTTGTTAATTTTTCTAAAAACGCATCATCAGAAAAAACCATCCAAAAGTGATGCAAAATATTCTAAAAATATCAAAATTAAATGCATTTAAGGCTAAACCTTTTGAAAAGTTAAAAAGTGAAATTAAATATTTTTAACAAGTATGTATTATTTATTTTTACCAAAATAGTGCATGGACCCTGCAACCCTCCCTTCACGTTACTATAACAGTTCTTTGTCTGTAAATTAAGCGATTTTGCCCCTAAAGATAATAAAATATATAAATTATTCATGTAAATATCATTATATCAATGATTGGTTTTCAATATATTTAACCCCCTCAGAAAAAAAGGTGAAAATACGTCACTGTATATACCTAGGTAATATATAACATTGATAATATGAAATATAAAAGAAATAGAATTATACTGGCAATGGGGAGGCTTCAGTCCCTTAGCACCCCTCTACGTACGACAATGATTCACATAGTTATCCTTTTAGTCACTATAATATTAATACTTTACATCGTTTTATAATGTATTATAACTTTTTTTTTGTCAAGTACAAATATTATTTGATCTGATTTTATGATACGTATATATACGAAAAACCGAACGAAAATAAAAATTATCTTAAGCATAATAATTATAGCGCAGAGTTTTAATAGTTACATAAAAAAAAAAAAAAAAACTAAAAGAACAAAAGTTTTTGCGAATGTCAGAACTCAGTAAAACTCTCTGTGTTATAGATTACAAAAATTATAATAAAATATAATACCTACTTTTTCAAGGAGCTAGTCACTAACCTACCCCCTTTTTTATTTCTACCAATGAATATTTTTGACTAAGTGTGTAGTACGAAAATTTGGTAATTTTAGGGGCTGTTGTAATACAATCTATGCATACTTGTGGTTAAAGCATAAAAACGATTTACTGGCTGGCCCATAAGCCTACCCCTGATGAATACACAATTGAAAACATGGAATACATTGAAAAAAAATTAATACAAACGTTTATCGATATTTAATTAGGATGTATTTGGAACTCAAAGATTAATTCATTTTATTAGTTTTGGAGTAGTGGCTGTGTTTGATCACAAATGTGATGGCACATTGTGATATCTATGTGCTATCTAACAAATATAGTCGAAAATATTACGTTTTGCGAGATGTCTATAACTTCGTGCTGCTGAGATCTATATGTGAGTACAATATGTAATATTTTATAGAAGTTATTAACTGGATATTAATAATTATTGATATAGTATATAAGTTCATAAAGGTTACACTACCCAATATAGGTACTTAAAAATTGTTATGCTTTCTCCTCAATTGATTTTAAATCTATAAATTAATAATGAATTGGAATAATTATAATATTTATATATATACCTACTTATATTATATATATTTAGATATATGTTTATGTATGTATATATATATATATATATTAATTTAGTGAAAAATGTGAAAAAACTTGTAGGTACATCCTACTTTATACAAAAATAAATAATATTGCAAAGTATCAAGTAAATCCAAATAAAATTACTATGACGTACTTATATAAATTTGTCTATATTAACACTTCTTTATATTAAGTATACAAACACTTTTAAAAAGTACTTAAAATATTATTCATATAATAAGTTTTTTAAGAAATTAGCTTATTGTAGAAATACTAAGAATGTATTACAAAATATTGACAACAGTGAACAACAGACCGGTATGGGCACCCCTTGGTAAGTGCTCGTATCGGTTCCTATCAAGAACGACCTAGATCTTCCCGGGAGCTATCTATAATAGTTCAATCATCAATTACAGGCAGCTCCCAGGATGTACTTTTTTTTCAACTTGATCTATGACTTACTTTTTTGGCACATCTCAGAGTTACCTATTATAGGCTGAAAATTAACAAATAGATTATATTCATCCTTTTGAGTGAAAGTGACTGAAGAAGTTAGGAGCATGAACCCCTATTTGTACAAATTTCTGGTTTGTGGGTACAGACCTAAATAAATTATAATTTGTTCATGTTTTAAATTACCGATTTAAGCAATAATAAGTTATTCTCCTCTTCAATCTTCAATGGACATCCACAGATACATGTTTTAAGAAAAAGGGGAGAGATAACTAAAAGAACGAAAATCTATGGCTGATTCGCAGTTGACTGTAATGCAGGTCTCGTAGAATTGAAGCTATATATAATAGACACGGTGAAGGAGGGGACATATTTGAATCACCACAACGAATTCATTAAGTCAGATCAGACTTGGCTTAACGTTAGTGTGATATACACTCCGGTATATAACATTATAACAGTCACTTTTTTGGGAATTGTCTAGAGGAGACATGTTCCTTACCTATCCTCCAAAGATCATCTATGTATAGGGGTATTAAGCAAAACAGAGATAGCCAAAATCGTGAGGCGCTCTTCACCTTATGATCAATCCGAAATTCGGATTTGGACTACCCAAAAAAGTAACTCTTAGTTTGTTATATACCTTAGTGTACAATACATTTTGCCCCCGGTCCATGCACATTTATATTGTTATTGATTGTAGTGCAACGATTAAAAAAATATTCTTTGCTTTACCGTATCTATGTAATCGTATAATTACTATTAAAATAGTTAAGTTGTACTCAAATTTATTTATTACCTGGGCTAGTAGCTAGGAAGTGTAGGGCATTAGATAGAAATGTAAAATGTTCATGTATCAATTTAATAGCATATTTCCTAGTTTTTGCAAAAGTGTATATTATTTTCATTTTTATATTCAAGTTTTTAATTAACGTCGTAAAGGAGTTATGAATGTAATATCATATGCACATCTCAAATTCAGTTCGCGAAACCGGGCATTAAGCGTCTAGAGTGTATCGCAGAGAAGTCACGTAGAACTAACGATAGGGCTGAAGGCAATGGTGGTATCCATGGTGGGTCATCTCTCCCCCTCACTAGGTTCTTAATTATCAGTCGGCATTTTCTCAATAGCAGGGAGTTATCGGCAATTATACGACTTGTTAAATAACGGTTTTCCCAGATTTGTACATATTTATTATTTAGGCAATAATTTTTGTTATAAAAAATTAATTATATAGGGCAGTCAGCAGTAATATTATTTCTAAATCAGTAGACTCATAAATTATCAAGTACCGACCGTCAGTACTCAGTATGTATCGTTATCTCTACTACTTTTGAGCCTATTGTTATTATTATAGTTAATGGACGACAGGTAGATACCGCAAGAAAATAGCCGTAAAGGAAATTCTTATATATAGAATTGTACACATAAACATCTTCTGTTATCTATTCAATGATTCGACAATGTATTGATTTGATTAAAACCGTCAGGTTCAGTGTAAACCTAATCGAAATTTGTTTACCTAAATATTTTTTCTAGTGCAAAAATGTCTAATTTTAAATACAAATTAATTAAAATAGAATGCATGGAATGTAACAGTATTTAGTAGCCCCACATGAACGTAATAAGCATGAAGGGAAAAAAGTCAAAATTCAACACTACGGATCGCCGTTGAACCCATTTGTGATATCATGTAGTAAAAATTCTAATAATTAGCTAAATATTAAAAAAATATATAAGTATAATATAGTTGGTCAAGTACTAACTATAAGGCAGTAACTGCCTATGCCAAATTTTGATCTTTTACATATTAGGTATATATACGATTAATTATCAAACTTTATGGTATAAAATGTATTGTTTTTTTAGAGTATTAAGTATTTGAGTTGTCAGTACGTAGTGTGTCAATAACTAAGTAAAATTGTATTAACACTTTCGAGATGAACCGTTCCAATTTAAAAATTACGCTGAAGACGTAATTTATAAAACATGAATTACGCATGATTAGTCTTCTTTCGATTTTCAAATATCGATATAAAATCACATATTCGTACCATAGTTTTCATATAAACATTAAAATATCAATAGATAGAATATATAATAATATTATAATGATAAAAACCATTAGAAAAATTAATTTTGAAAATATCATAATATAATAATGGTAAAAACCATTTTGTAAAAACAATTTTTATACCATAAATTAATTAAATATTTCAATTATTTTATGCTACAAAATTATAAAAATAATTGTCCAAAGTACAAGAATCTTATGCAATTTTGAAAAATGGGTAAAAATAATCGTTTCATAGCCCATATGAAAAAATGAAGCGAAAATACTCCGTGTTGGTTGTACAAAATTTTATTCCACGATTAGTGAGTGAATGTGTTAAACAAAAATATTTTAATTATGTTAGGGAAGAAATTCAGAGAAAATAACCAATACGCTTAAAGAAGTTTTTATGAGGCTGAATAAATAGAATAAGCAAAAAATAACCCATACTTGATATAAGTAAATTTTTGTTTTAATTTTGACAAAAACTATACTTATATAAAAATTATATAACAATTAGTTTGAGTATAATGCATGAAATTAAATTATCATAAATGTATTTATTTTTATGTACCTATTATTACAAATAATAATAGGTACATTAATATACTTAATTAGAACTCTCAGTTGCAATGTTTTATTTTAATTTTATAATTTACAAGTAGTTGTTGCTGTTTTGAATGAAGATGAAGAATGCGGATCTTGGGTCGATTGCGCTGATAAACATTCGTTCCTGACACATGCTATAAAAGAGTGCAATAGTTTACTTGAAAAACTTATTGGTATTTCTTTTTAACTTCAAGTATTGAACTAATATTTTATCTAAAATAAACAAAGTGAATTATACTTAGATTATTCTAAAAATATTTTGTCAAGAGAACTGTCTTCTTCAAAAGTTAATTCTACTCAAGACTATATACTAGATAAATTATTTGATTTGTTTAGGGCCTTTTCACCTCATCTTCCTAAATTTCCATGTAACAGTGATATCATAGAAAGAAAACAAAGACAGTTCAGTTCGAATTGGTATAAAGAGTATCCACACTTATAGAGTACAGCATATTTAGTGATGCAGTATTTTTATTTTTTGTGTACTCTTTATTCTTAAAGAACCAAATAGACCTAGTGCAAACCTATCATGGAGTTAATATGAAATAAGAAACTAAAAAAAATTAAATCGAGAGGAAAAATAAAATAAAACTGGGAAATTAGAGATTAATTTTTCATCCCTTGCTCACAAATCATCTTTAATTGATTTTAATAATTTTTCTATTACTTCAAATGATATTAATTTTATTAAATAAAGAAAACAAAAATGCGTCATATAAGCATATAAACAATAATAATTTCATTATGATTTTATAAAAATATTATTTTATGTAACACGTACCTTAGCGTAACAAGGATTACCGTTCAGGGATGATGGGGACGAAAACAATAGAAACTTTTATCAAATAATTACACTGATTCCTCGTTATTGTCCTGCCATAAAATTATGCTTGGAAGAAAAGAAATTTCGTCTCTACCATGTAATGTAAATGAGTAATGAATCACAAGATGAATCTATTCAGCTACTTGCTACAGAAACTAAAAGTAATTCATGATGTTGTTGAAGCTGGAATTTATCCAGTTATAGTGGACAAAACACCTGATTTATCAAACTATGATCAGATGTCTGTGTATATTCGATATTTGGATTCTAAGGCAAAATTCTTGGAACGTTTAATTCAAACAACTGAAACAGATTATAAAACTGGCAAAATTTTTTATACTAATTTTTAACGAAAATTTACCAAACCTAATCAGTTTAATATTTATTAATTCATATTTTTTATCTTTTTTTATGTATAGCTCAGAAAATACATGTGTTATTAAAGAACTGTTTGGATTCTGGGAATATAGGATTTCAATCTTAAGACTTTGCTTTTAACGTGTCTGGTAATGTTCGAGAAACTCAAACAATGCTTTCAGAAATAGTGGGTCCTTATATACCATAAATACATTGTCAAGCTTAATACATTTATGCAACACTCTTGGGATGCAAGTTTTAAAAGCATTGATAAAAATACAAGAAGTCACGCTTTGAGCCTTGAAAAAAAAATTATAATCATTTGATTTTATTGTTTTTATGTACACTATGAAAGCTATTATGTACCAAATTAAAATTTTAACTCAACAGTTGAAGGCCATAGATCTTAACATCATTGATGATATTGTACAAGTCAAATGTACAATTAAATCATTATCAAAAATACGCAATGATACTAACCAATTAGATTACCATTTACATTTTATGCCAGTGTTAGTTATAAAAATAAAAATTTACCCGATCAGAGATTTTGAAAAGCACCATAAAAAATGATTAAAGCCAAGCAGAATTGATTCTAACTCATCTTATCAAGTTGATTAATAATAATGTTATAGAAAATAATTTAATGAAATATTGGATACATTAATCACTTTAGTGTCAAAAAACATAAAATGTTGTTTAATTTCAGTTCAACCATTTTTCAACATTTTATCGATTCCAATAAACCCATTAATTATAACTGTAGATATAAAAACGCACTTTCTTTATTTTCTCCTAGTTTAAGTATGTCAAAAGTAAAGTAACAGATTTTGATGGAAGTTTGTGTGAAATTAATATTTTAAGACCCTACAAACAGATGATTATAAGACACTCACTAAAATTATAGATATTATTTATAAACTAAAAACTGTCATAAAAAGTGCTAATTATTTATGTAAACTAGCATTTACATCACCAGATTTTTCTGTTTATAACGAAAAGGTATTTAGTGTTCTTGAGTTCAAAATCATTTACGAACAACCATGACTGATAAGCGTTTGAACAACTTACTTATACTGAACTCTACTAAAGATAATACAAACATAAATTCAATGATAAAAAATTGAGCAACATTAAAAGAACGCTGTATACTTATACAGGTTAGTATACTATATACTTTATATATACATACTATATACTTATAGTTTGATTATTATATGTGTTCATGTTTTACTTATTTATGATTACTTTATTTTGAATGTTATTTAATTTAGAAATTTTTAATTTAATAAGTTTTTTAATAAATGGGATTTTATAAATGTTTTTTATATAAAGTGTTAAATTTATTTTATAATATATAATAAGTCAATATCAAATAAATTATTAATACTTTAGGAGGATATATTTTTACATTAAATGTGATGTATTGCTAAATTAAAAAAATATATCTATTATTTACTTAATTTTTTGCACCGATTGATAAGTTTTAACACAACTTTAGAACTTTAGAACTATAAATAATCCTTTGGAATATACGAGTAACAAATCTAATAACTGTGTATAGAACGGTTCGAAATATTGTTTTGGTTTTATTTAATTTTTTATTTTTTTAAATATTTATCTAATTTTAATTTTCTGCTCTAGCTATTTTAGTGCACAGTAAATAGTTTACAAAAAAAAAAACTTTTTATATTAAATAAAGTTTGTTTTAAGAAATTACCAGTAGAAAATTGTTTAGTCGGCATAAATGGAATTTCAGTCAGCAAATACTTGATCTCACCCCCTTCCACCTTTAATATTTCATAACGCCGGACATGACTAACGATAAACTTCACATGTCACAGTGCAATTACTGTGGGACTAAATTTTGCATAAAGGGCAGTGGAGTCTTTGAGACTGCATCTCTCCATAAGAAAAAACTGAAATAATACAAAATGATAGTTTTATTAAAAATGTATAATAATTTAATATTTTTATTGTTGTATAATATTTTAACGTTAAGTAGACGGTTAATTTCATAAATAATGAAAAAAGTAAAAATACCAATAATAACGAACGATGGTTGCCAGTTTGACGAGTCTGCCGTTCGATAGATTCATTTCTGTGCACAAACTGTGTAAGTTGAATATGACAGCTGCCAGGGAAGAACTACCCATATTTTATAGGCGTTATTTAGTCTAGATCAGAGTCTAGACTCTTCAAAATTTCTGTCACTAACGTACCTATAACTCTTCAACATGATAATTGGACAGTGGAAATCGACACATGGTCTGCTACACGCCACACCTGTTGAGTGACATTTTAAAATTAGTGTACTATTGCACTATCTACAATATTGTTCTCTACCTATTCATTCAACATTTTTATAATTATAATAATAATATTATCGATTATTTAAATTATTTTTAATGTATTATTATATTTTGATACCCAAGGGTTTACTAAATCATCACTAAACCACATTTTTCACACATAGACGATATATACTTTTTTAGTTTAGATTTTCAGTCTCTCTAATTTAACATAGCTTATATAGAATGGATAGGTCATCTCTATTATGACTACCATCGGGTAGCATTTCCGAAATTTTTTTATTTGCCCTATAGATGCTACTGTAACCAGTAATAACCATTGAGTAACCAATAATCATATCGACTTATCACTCTCTGCTGATAAATTGATATAAATTAAATAATAAAAAAAAATTAATTAATAATTATAAATTATAAATATTTGTATTATTTTATATGTACAGAAGTATTAATATTACGAGTATGTGGTAGAGAATATTATCGTTTTGCGACAAAAAAGGGGTCGCTTATTTCTGTCGCCCATTTGCGCCAAATATATCTGAACATTTTATTCCTAAATATACACGATATAACTACGAACAAAATTAAATATATTTTAGTTCATCAATTTTGAATTTTGATTTCAACAAAAATTTAATTAAATATTACCCCTTAGTTTATCATTCGGGAACACTCAGGAAGGCTGATAGCCTATCCATTCTTTATTATCTGTACCAGGATTAGCTTAAAAACCCCAATCTAAAAGAGCTCCTTGGGTTTTATTGGGTTTAACCAACATAAAAAACCCACCAAAAGAACTCAATACACCAACATAGAAAAATTAAAAAGATTTTTTTATAGTTTATAAAATAAATAAAAAAATTTTCACTCCAGAAAAGGGAATAAAAAAATTTTAATCAGAAAACTTAAAACTCAATGAATTATGAACATAATTATTGAAATGTTCAAAAGTTTTTACTTTTTAGTGATAATAATAGTATAATATAATTATAGATCTAAGTTAAAAAAAATTATATTAATATTATATAGTATAATGTAATATAATTAATATACTTATATATATATATATATTAATATACTATTAAGTTGCAGGCTACGGGCCAAGGCTAAAGAACTTGTTGCATATAAATTATAAAAGTAAAACAAAAATATAATTAATAAAGAGTAAACTAAAAACACTTCAATATTAACAATTATTATGGTTATAAAATACAGTGTAATCCAATGTAAAGAAAAATAAATACATTTTCAACGGGTTAAAATGGGTTTAAAAACCCACCCAAAGAATTTTTTTTTTAAAAAACCCATCGTTAAATTGGACTTTTTTGTGGGGTTTTATTTGGGGAGAACGTCCAATATAACCCAACCGCTCGGGCTCTTTTAAAAGAACACCTAACCCCCCCCCCCCCCACCAATTTAGCGCCAGTTTGGTCACCAAACCGCTCGAATGTGTAAATGTTTCGATCGTTATTGTTTCAGCAACACTGGACTACATACCTACCTAGAATATTGGTCAGAGTATCGATTGAACACGAAAAAAGGGCACGCGGTGGCCGTCCAGCGAGAATACGGTATGCGGTAAAATATAATATTGTATTAGCGTCTCTATCGGTCTCTGTCGTCGCCGCATCACGCCAATCCAATAGTTTGACAGGCATTCAAACGAGATTAGCTGCGGGCGTGGAGGGTCGCTGTATACGGCTACCGACGATGCCGTGTATGTCTACATTTAGATTTGTGGCATTCGACATATTAATATGATAGCGTGTATATTATGTAGCCGTGATGTACACGCGTGCGTCTAGCGAACATTACATTTTATACGGAAAATATTACACATACGTGTGTGTAAAAATAGCAATAATGAAAATCCTCGACTAGTTTAAATCACGTACACAATGGGCGCGAGCGAGCGAGTTCGAAATCGAGGGTCACCTAACCTATAAATACACACACGCGTATATATATATATATATATTTATATATACGGCGGTTACCTATGACTAACCGTAATACCCTACTGTCGGTAACCGACTACCATTGTGTGTGTGTGTGGTTAATAATATACACGTACAATACGGTATACTGTAGTGTGTCTATTTTCCGTCCTATTATCGTGTACGGAGGGACAAAACTAGGGACCATTATGGGGTGTATACACCTCGTGTACATAATATATTATAATATTTTAAGTATATGGACGGAATTATTCAGAGGGGATGCCGGGCGCGTTATTGTTGTCGCGCCATATACACCGGGGACAATACGCCGTTTTCGTGGGGGCCTCGGCGAACAGACTGTAATCCGCCACCAGTAATTGCACGTGTCCGATACCCAACATCCTCACCGTATCCCTCGTGTCTCCTTTTTGGCCTCCCCTCATCTCACGTGTGGCTGCAACGACCATGATTATAATAGTGATAATAATGTATTCGTTCCGCTCGAGGTATCCGTTTTTTTTACATAATATATATATTTAAAAAAAAAAAAAACAATATATTAGAGGTGGGTCGAACTCAAAATTTATGTGTCGAATTCGAATCCGAACCAAACTTCAAGAATAAGCAAAAATAAAAAAAAAAAAAAAAAATAGGTCATCGGCAACAAATCTGTATACTTTTTACAAAAATAAATTCCTTAAAACGTAAATAATAAGCAAAATAAGGTCATCGTATTTTTTGGTCGACCTAACACGAATTCATATATAAAAAAGTAGTTCAAATTCTTTATTATAGTTTTAATTCTTTAATCTAGTTCGGTTCGATTTATTGAATTTCCAACTATTCGACACACCTCTACAATTATTCATATATGGAGATAAGTAAAATCGATTAATGTATTGTTTTAAAAAAAAACAGTCAATAGGGGGTAAAAGAACTTCTTTCGTTGGGTATAGGATACTACTATTGATGGATATATTAAATTTGGAAGCTATGATAAATAATTTCTTTCAATAATACGATTCGGAGTGAAGTTTCAGTATATATACGTTTAACATAAGTATTATTATTATCGATAATAATTAAAATTAACGATTTTATGATGAAAAAACTACAAAACTACAAGTAGCTAAAAATTACTTAATGCTTTTAATGAAAATTTCAAATTTATAAACTCATTTTTTTCCCAATATTCCAACATATTTCAAAATAACGAAATACCAAATTATACATGTAGGCAAAACATTTAAATGGCTATCAAAAAAAATTTCGTTTAGATACCGATTTTTGGTATTTTTTTAATATACTTAGCTAGAATGGCAAATTTTTAACAATATACAATATTTCCGAGTATTAAAACTTAAAATTAACTCTTTCATGACGAAAAAACTTGTTGAAAATTGCTATAAATAGCATAAACTAGAAAAATATTTTAAAAAAAAGTTTTACGTTGGTTTTGTACTTATACGTTTTTGGTAAAAATGTCTAATTGACCCAAGTCTTTCTCGATATTCCATTACATTTTCATAAGTAGCAAAATACTACATGTCAAAACATTGAGAAAAATTTTTGTATATCGATTTTTGATATATTTTGAATAGAGCTAATGATATATTCTTAACATTGTATACAATATTCAAGTTTTAAAACCTAAAATTATATATATACGAAAAACTTGAAAATTGCTATAAATAGCACAAAATTGCAAAAAAATGACGAAATTATTTTTACGTTAACATTGTAGTTATAAACATTTTTTTTATACTAAATTTTCAAGAGTTTATGACCATTGTTTATGAAATTATAATGATAAAACCACATTTAATTTTAACAAAACCCTACTGCTTTTACTGTCAACTCCTACTTATAGAATTTTTGGTTACAATATAAAAAAAACTAAAACCTAAAAGAAACACACATCTTAAATCAATACATTGAAAAATAATATACCTATAAAAAAAAATGGAGGGTGTTCATAAAAATGATTATAGGTAACTATAATAGTTTCAATCGTGTAGGTTATCAACAATGTAGGTTTCAAATGAATAATAAACGAAAAAATCAATACAAAAAAATTCGAAAATAAACATATAATATACATAATACAAAGAATATAATATGACAATATAATATATATATATATAGTGAATAATTATGTTTATTAATTTTCATATAATTTTCATCATTTTTTAATTGTTATTATTCATTTGTAACTGGATAATGATGACTTACGTTTGAAACTATAGATAACAACCTAAAATTTTTTTTCGAATACTCTATGAATTTTTCGTTTATATATATATATATATAATATATATTAATTTTAATTTTTATAAGAACATTGATTTTTTTTTAATAAATAAATAATAATAAAAAATTAATTTTCCCGCAGGTTACAGTGCGCACGCGGTCGCCCTGGTACAATCTTATCACCAACATCCCCTCTCCCGGATTACGGATTACATTTCGGTATTAAATTATAGTCTATCAGAGACACACTGCATTTGCCATCAACTGAGATTTTTTCCGATTTAGGAAAAAAACGAGATATTTTCTCGTAACCAGTTTCATCAAGACCTGTGCAATATGTTTGAGTTTATTATTTTTTTTTAACGTTATCAAACAATTGCAAATAGAAATCAGTAATTATGATATAATATTTGTTTAACAATTTAAAGTTTACCTGACACATTCTGATATCGTTTTTTTAATTAGTATTAAAATTAAACATCATTAAAGTCTAAGAATATAATAGAATATATGATTTCCACGACTTATTTAAATAATAGTGATTTTATTATAACCTGTTGTTTATTCGAAATACAAGTATTCAAAATTGGAAAAATGGTTATATTTTCAAGTGTTCGAAAATATTCTAAAGTTAACGGAAAGTTCGTATTAAATATAATCAAAATTAATTAAAATTAAAATTGAAAAGGTAAGAATTTTGATTAAAATAGAAAAAAATAATAAAAATATTTTCGTGAAGTTCAAACTCGATTTTCAATCGGAATCGTAGTAAGTAATACAATTATTGGTAATCAATCAAAGTAATATTAATAGTAAGTTATATGACATAGGAAATTTACATGAATTAGGTGGAAATCTAAAAAGTTAAACTTTATAAAACACACAAACGACAAACGAAAATTCAAAATTAAGTACCTTCTATATGTACTTAAAAATCACTAAAAAAAATTGGTTTCTTGTTGCTTATATTGCATCTACCTATACCTATAGGTATATCAATCACTATAATAATTTATTGTTCGATAACAAGATAATTTTTGAAAATATATAGATAATAATTTACTCATGATTAAATCATTACTATAATATATTATATAAATAGATGATTGGATTTTTAAGCGCGAAATATCTGTGAATATAAAATTAATATTTAATAAATATTTATATTTAAGCCACCCATAATGATTAGAATAAAAATGTTTGGAAAAAACGAAAAACGCACAATCGTGTTTTTGTATTAGGGAAATACCAACAATTTTCATGATTATATAATGTTTGAGTATCACCATTTTCAGTATTTTTGTCTTTTTTTTTTGTCTGTCTTTTTATATAACATCCGTAAAATTTAAATCGATTTTGAATTGTGTTTTTCTTATAAACATGATAGAATTAACTATTACGATATTGGTATAAGGTACCACATAGAGCTTAATATTTACACATTATATATATGCATATACCTACCTGTTTGAGTTCACATTTTGGAACTGGCAGGAATCTGTACGAGGACCAACGTATAATAAATAGGTATATGCACCTGTATTATAAAATGACAGTGCAAAATAGACGTTTGTCGAGACCTTGACGTGAGCACGTGACATATGACAATTCACGTTATTTACATATTTTCGTATTCACGATTACGATTATGCGTTGCGTACGACTGCAGAAATTCTTTAGTACATATTAATATATAATAACATATTGTTGTATATATAATACGAAGTTATTCGCTAGTTTAAAATGAAATGGTTAAATTTTTTTTTTCAAAATTGATCGTTTTTTTTTTTTCTTACACGATTTTGGTAGCTATTTTAAAACATACACTTCCAGCAAGAGATATGTAAGCTAAGAAGAACTTTTGTCGTTTGGTAGAATACTATTGGTAGAAATTTTCAATTTTACATCAATACTTACAGCATTGCTTTCTATAAAACGATTTTGAGCAGAGCACGGTCTAATATGACTGAATATAACTGTCAAAAATAAAAAAAATTGTAAATTTCATATCATCAATATAATATTGTATTATTTTAGTATAATATATATAGTTAATATGGTAACTACTTATTTTTATTTTTTTTTCCATTTATAAAAATGTTCTATAATAAATGAAAGTTTTCCATTATGCCTAAGAAAACCACTGGAAAAATGACCACAGATATTTAAAAAAACTTGTTATCAAAATATTAGTACTCTAAAACTCCTACACGACTCCCTCTATCCGAAAATATATTTTCAGAAAAAAAATCAACATGTAGCAAAACAAAATAGGTACTGAAAATATTAGACATTTTATCACGGTCTCCTGGACAATTCAAAAAATAACACGATTGACCATAAATTTTTATTCTAAACTCAACAAGTTCTCAAAATTAACACAATATAAAGGCATATTAATATTTCCGAAATTACGTAGTCAATTTTTTAATTTCATATTTGATTAACTCAAATGAGTTAGAATTGCCGAATTGCTTATTTTTGTTATATATGGATAATATTATATTATAAGTATATTATGATCTATTTTTCTGTATAAATAAATAAGCAAGGACGAAATTTTGAATCGATCGTATAAATACAGTATTGTTTTTCGAATGGTTCTCAGTTTACGACACGAAACGAATAAAATATTTAGTAAATATAATGATTAGTCCTTCTTATATACACGCATTCAAAGACGTATTTATCTATTATTGATTTATTTTGAAAATAAAAATGAAACATGCTACAAAAATTCATTGTGCGAGCATGCCAAATTCTCCGGTTTTGAAAAGTAGGTATATTACACAAAAATATAAAACAGCGAATAATATCTATCTCCCTATAGTAACCAAATCAACAATCGAATCCTAAGTAGGTACTATAGTAACTGCAGACGAGCACAACGGGGCTATAGAATAGACGTCTAAACTAATGTTTAGAAACCTAAAACTTATAATATTGATTCATGATTTCGAAGGAAATGCATTTTTTTGACCATCTTTTTTAAGAGTATTTCATATATTATTTTTAAATAAAATTCATTAATAATAATATGTAGGTTATAGTATCGTGTTTGGATTAGACGATAAAATATCAATTCGTTGGGTTATTTTTTACAGTCGATCGATGTTAATTCGTAAAATATGGAATAATTTACGTTTAGGCTTCTTTGAGTCTTCCCTTTCCCAAAAATAAATTGAAAATAATATGACGCACCACGCATCCTTCGGATTCGATTAGGTGAGTGTCGTTCACACGTATATAGATTGATATAGAAACACACACGAGATGTTTTTATTTCGTGGCCGAGGGCCGATACGAATTTCGATAACGTTATTGTACACAGTCGTACGGGGTTATCGTTATTGTTATTATTATTATTATTATATTCAATAAACATACCGAATGGGATATAATATTCGTATTATATTGTTATTTACAATATTATTCAGCTTAATGCCTACACACAATCCGTTCCGGTCAATCCGTTTATTCGGAATAGTATATAATATACTATTATATATTATTATAAAACCGGTGCATAAGTATATTATATTTTGAGATAGACAATCTCTACGCGCGTAATAGCAATCGGTATGTACAGTTAGTAGCGTCTATTCCATTCATTGGGATGATGGGACTTAAAAAACATAATAATATAAAATGCATAAATTAATATAAAACGACATTCTCCACGGAAGTCTTATAGGTGGGCTATATATTATAATATATACCTAATAATATGCTCCGTAGATCATTTGTGCGTTTGACGAATAATAATAATAATAATAATAATAATAATTGTCCGTTTTGATGAACTATCCAGATACCGTGTCGTATGGATAATATAACGTAGGCCCCCCAATACTATTCTTAGGATACATTCCTAAGACACGTTCCATTTTGTACTAATTTCGACAAAACTTACAAAAACGGTCGATTCTCTTTTCCGCCAATTCGAACCATTGGAAGAAATGCAAAAACGGACAGATAGGCGCCGAACCAAATCCGAACCGAACTATAAAGATTCGAAGATCGAACTCGACATACATTTTCGAGTTTCTAATGTTGACTTGGAACTCAAACCCAAAACTATGAAATTACCCATAGCAGTCCCTACTAAAAAAGTCAAAAACAGTAGCAGTCAGTGCTATTTTTTACTAAGTTAATTTTACTTAGTTAGTGCTACTTTATTTTGTAGTTTTACTCGAATTCATACTATTTCTACCGTTCAAATTTTTCAATTTGGTTTAGATTGGTTCGACATTTTATCACTTGAATTTGACTTTTTAACCTAAACCAACCCACGTTGTTCGGTTCGATTTTTTAAACTTCAAACTATTCGACTCACACCTTTAGAATATAGTACAATATTTAGTACCTACTAAAGTATAAATACTTATATAATACCATGTATTTGAGCTTATAATATAAGGAGTATAGTGAAACAGAATAATATTGTTTTTAGTAAAACTTAAAATTTCGCTTCTCTAAGCTTTAAAACGTTAGTTCAATACTCAATATTTATTCATCCAAATTTCAAATTCAAAATATTTGGTGTCGGAATATGAAATTAAACACACAAGTTGTCATATGAAAAAAGCATACAAAAATAAATATAATAATAATAGTATAGTACCTATACTATTGATTTTGAATAGTTAAAATCTGTCGGAAAATAAAATGTACGTTTTTTCTTTTGTAGAGAAATGAACATTATCTAAGACAAATTTGATAAAATATTAAAAATAAATATATATATGTATTTATTGCCACATAAGAACCATCATGATCAATCTCAACAAATTCAAAATTAAATTTTATATATCAAAATATTCGATTTTTTTGAAACATATGAGACTGTGTTTTTAGATTCGATATTTAACCGACAGTTTCAGTATGAAAAATCAAAATGTCATCATGGTATAATATCTAAAGTCATTTGATATTAATGATATCATGTCCAATCTCAGTTACCCGGCATCGTTGCTTGCTTTATTGACATCCCAGATTTGAACGGTTTCAAACTTCATTAAATGTCTAATACAGTGATAATAAGAAAATATCCCTCCAAAACTTTATAAATCGTGTTAATAAAATATTTGAATGTCATTATATTATCCTGTTTTCCCTTATTGTGGACTATCTAAAGTGTGAACATTACACTATGTAGGTCTATACCAACAAAATGGTTTTTGTTTCCCCTGATAAGTTGTGAGATTGGTTTAAGCTGGTTCTTATGCGATGATTTAATATGTATTTTAAAAAAACTTAAAAACCTTTGAAGCTATTTTTAATGTTGTTTATCCGTTTATATGTATCTTTTTGTACACATAATTGAAATGCATACACATTTTGAGTGAAAATTATTTTTACATTTAAATTTTCATAGTTGTTTATGTTTTTATACACAATAATAAAATAATAGATAGATGTATTTAATAATTTATTGTATAATAAACAAAATTTTTAAAGGATTTTCTCAGTGTCAAATTTTTATAGGTACAATTATTATTATAGGTTTTTATAATTTTTATAAATATATAAACACGGTATAACACGGCATAACTAAAAAATATTGAAATATCTTATAATTATTAACAAGTTATTAAAAAAAAATTATAAAAATCAATAAATAGAAGTTTTGAATGCCCAGTTCTGAATTGATATTGATCAAAGAACGATTAGAATATATTATGGTATAAAATAAATTGAAATGTGTTTAAAAAATTAAAAAATCATAATTCAAACCAAGTCGTCAATAAATATATTTTACAATGTGTTGAATTTTGCGTTAATTTTTAGAAATTATACACAGTTATATGTTTTTGTAAAATATTGTTGTGTTAGAAGTTATTGATAATTTTTTTATCATCGTGACATGGTAAAACGACGATAATAATCAATAATGTTATTAAACACTCGTCGGTCTATAAACACACACACACATATATATATATTACGTACGGAATAATATTGTGTATTAACCTATATATCGAATGTGACGATCACCTTCAAACATTATAGAAATATTGTTAGTACACTTTCGGAATACATTATTATTATGTGACTGTTTTTCATAAAAATCAAACGTCAAGACATTAAAAATATGAATTATAAACTTTTTTTATTTTTTATTATTAACAAGTATATAATGACGCGATTTTATACACCTGTGTGAGTGATTTCAGTCAATAACCCTGAAATGTGCAAAAATATTAAGTTGCATATTTTCAATATTCTAAATGTCATCGAACCGATTTCTATGTAACCTATTGACACGGGTATATTATAAAAGAAAAATTTAATACGCAAATTAATTGACCAGCAGTGATCATTCCTTTAAGGATTAAGGAAAGTTATTTATTTTACTATTTTATCTATTCGAAATATTTGGTTTAAATAGATTTTAATGTACGACTATATGTTAATTCGTCTTGTTTTTATTTTTCGTAACGTCTGAGACGTTATGTTCACGTCCTATTATCTTAAACGCCATGTGTTATCCTATTTATCATATGCCTATACTATATATTATATATACTATACATAAATCATCATCATCATCATCATCATCATAATCATCAGCATAATATTCGTGTATAAAAGTGCTATGTCCTTCTGGTCGGCTACTAACTATGTGCGTAGGTGGACTATGGGTACGCACGCACGGAAGAAAAACCTGAATAGTAGCCCGAGTTATACACCGTATGTCCATGGCGTGTCCTTATACACGACTGCGGCGGCTTATGAATA
This sequence comes from Pemphigus obesinymphae, assembly GCA_025469235.1. Taxonomy (NCBI): domain Eukaryota; kingdom Metazoa; phylum Arthropoda; class Insecta; order Hemiptera; family Aphididae; genus Pemphigus; species Pemphigus obesinymphae. The sequence continues at coordinate 13,279 of JAIPRL010002090.1, read as the reverse complement.
AAAAGTATAAAAAAATAAATAAATAAAAAGCGATAGTTCCTATATATAATAATATAATGTAAATGTACCTATATGGTTTTGAAATGGCCTTTTTGTTGACTTATATAATAATATTGTACGTTTGACTTTTCAGAAAATTTGACCGAAGGTCGTGTTTATAAATATATATATATATATATTATATATAGTTGCTATTATAATATTCAATTTAGTTTACATTTATTAAATGCACGCGGGGCCTGACAGTTAATCAAACTCAAAATAATCATTTAGACAACGTGAATTGCCTATATTGTAATTATAACATAAATAACCTTACAAAAAAAAAATAATAATAATAATAAAAAATATTAACGATCACGATCACTTTTTACGCGTACCTATACACGGGGACGCACTTGAAAAACCACATATTTAAAACTCTACCATTACTTATCTGGCACCGGTAAAACTGGGCATAATATATTGAATGTACAAAAATATATTCAATGTACCTGTTGAGAGATGATATGTGCTAAAAATGTCTGCGACCGTTCTGGAAAAGAAAAATTACATTTATTCATAAATCACATAATCCATTAAATTTTTTCTAATCGAATTGTAAAGTTATAGCAATTAAAATAATATTGGTGAATTCGGTTTTTTAAAAAAATAAAAATACTTATTAAAAAATATATCGAAAAAATATTACTTAACAAATACTAAAATATATTTAAATACAAATAAAGTGTTTATTAAGGTTACATTTTTAATAGATAACTACAAGATCGAATTTGAAGCTTCCTTTAAGGGAATGGATCGAATAGGAATAATTGAAAAATGAAATGTTTAATCCTTATTAAAAATAAGCTGTACACTCCTAAAATGGTGTAAAAAACCTCAAAGAGGAGTCACGTTGCCCCTTTCATATCTGATATCTGCCCCCTGGATATTGAAATACGTACATTTTATGCTATACTTATACATAATTAAATTATATATTATTTACAAAAACGTAACATCAACCTAATTTATATTTCATCCGGCATTATTATATTATTATAGATATAGTCAAAATTGTATTGATTATATAATCTGAACTTTAATATAATATCAAATATGCATGTGTTTCAATTTTCATAAAAAATACTTTTAAAAAAGTATTTACAATAATATAAAAATATTTAAATATTAGAATATAAATTTTTGTATTCAAATATTATACAAAACTGTCAACGTGTAATCAATATTTTTTAGCTTCCAGAATACTAAAGTTTGATATGACAGGTACAAATTATTTATTATCTCATTATTGAATTAGTTTGAATATCTTATAATCCCAAGCTTAGTAAAAAAAATTTCCATCTCGAGTTTTTGAGTTTAATAAAATGCGATATTTAAAATGTGTGAAAATAAATAAAATGAATGAAAAATATATAAAATGTATGGTACGAATGAAAAATCTCTAATCTCTATGTGTGATTTGGACATTTTTCAGGACAATAATTAAAAAAAGTGTATATCTCAACTACTAACAGATTATTAAAGTACATTTTAGCACATATGACTGTTATATTATAAATTTATATAAACCGAAAAACGCAAAAATAACACACATTTAACTGAGTTGTAAATAGAACTTTTCTGATCTAACTAAATCGTTATTCCTTCAAAAAAAGTATTTCTTTACGAAAACTTTGAAATTCTCTATGGACTCGCAAAACATTTTTTAATTATTAGTATATAACTATTTTAGTTCTAATATCTTTTTTTTTCGATCTGTCATTGTATACATTTTTTCAAAAAAATAAATGGGCGTTTTTGAAACTCAGTGTAAAATGTACACGTTTTTCTGTTTTATAATCAACAACGCTTCAGGAAGTGCTATCATGGTGCAACCTAGACGAAAATTCACACTTACAGGACAATTTGATTCTCACCCCGTAAAGCGTTGTTATCTAAAAGAGTCTATTAATTTCCCAGTGAAATTATTCATCATATTTGATTAGTACCTATTTCTTTTAACTGGATTGTATATAAAATGGTAAAAAAGCGACCGAGTGGAAAATTTTTGGCCAAACGGTATATAGTAAGTATATAATGGTAGACCACTATCTTACTAAAAACAAAAAAAAAAAAACATTCACAGAGTGAAAATTCAAAATACATTCAGAGTGTTTTCGACATTGTATTTTGTTCGTTTAAAGGATCACCATAAGTCTCATAAGTCTACCATACTACCAATACCTACGTCAGTTTTTATACGTTCGTGTGTAACAGTTCCTTGTTATGGACATTATTCATCAATTTTCGCACCATCTTACAGTATATTTTGTCGTATAAAATATTAACTGAAATACGTAGGTATATACGGTTTTTACTATGACAAGTGAAACTTGAAAGAAAAAAAAATGATAGTTTATAGTTTAAATTAAATACTATTTTAACGTAGGTAATAATTATTAAGATGCATTTTTTTTTTTTTTTTTTGACAATAGAGCGAGTGTTAATATTGAAACGATGTGCACGAAAAAATAACGTATAATAATACAGTCGCTGGTCACTTCGCTGGAACGTTTATTTACCAGAAGCCGTGTGACCATAAATGTCATATAATGCGATTTTACTCTCTTGTGTCAAACGTGATCATTAACAGTAATCATATTGTTCGCCACAAAAACACCATCCGGAAGATAAACGGCCGCCGCGCGCCCGGTAATATAATAGAGTTTTCAGATTCGCCAAACAAAAGACAATAAGAGGCTTATTATGTCTTGTGTTTATATTAGTTACGACAGGATGAATGGGTTTTGTGACGTCGGCATGGGCCGTGTTCAAAGCACATCATTACTATATTACATTAATATGATATGACAAGCTATATGATATAATATATTCAAAAAGCGTGTCGATAAGCCGCCGTACACTTTAAAAAATATTTAAAATTCTAATAATAAATAAATAAATTATTAGAAATATGATTGATGTTCGTTTTTCCTCTCTCTCTCTCTCTCTCTCTCCTCCTAAACGACTATCGAGTCTAAATAATGCGCTCGGTTGTCACTCGAACGTTATGCGTTCGAAGACGGAAATAATGACGGTAAAAGGAACGAAGACGGATGGAGAAAAAATGCATATTACGGATGCGCGCAGACGAATTTCCCGATGTTTATCTTCGCGGTTATATTGTCAGTTATTGTCGCACCCACGCCAACTGCAGCCGGGCCGGTGGCGCCTTTACAAATAATATGCGATAGACGATAGTCGCAATCGTGAATCGATTCTCCCGTCGAAACGAAAATGATGTTTGCCTTGTTCACAGGAAATGTATTTTCTTAAAATTTATCGCAAAAACCAGCAATAATACTGTAAATTGGTTGATTTTTAATTGACTTGTTATTGTGTAGGTTTTACGTGTAATAAAGGTGTTTTTTTCAATTTTTATTTTTTGTTTTATTGAAAACGGTTTGAAACGGGATTGGAAAACCAATTTTTAAAATTTGAATTATTTAAATATGACAAAAAACCGCCCCGAACTCTATTATTATCAATTTAATACTTAATATATATGTACTTACTCAAGGCCGGATCTATGGGGGAGCGAACCGGGGCACTTGCCCCGGGCGCCATTATGATGAGGCGCAAAATGTAAAAATATTTAAACTTTTCATTCCGCTTTTGGAAGTGGAGTCCCATTGATCACTTGTAATTTTTAATAGAAATTTTGGTTTTTTGGTAGAAATTGACGAATGATCTTTTTTTTTTTTTTTTGCTTACCTATTCAAATTTAAAAAATGGCGCTACAATTATTTTTGCCCCGAGCGACAAATTCTCTAGATCCGACACTGTACTTACTATTTAGTAGAAAATTAGATCCCCTATTTAAAGGTCTTAAACTACTATCCAAAATTCAAACCAATATCTTCGCTCCTTTATTTATTTATTTATTTTTTTTTTTTTAATGAATTTAAACTGGAACTAAATCACTAAAATATTATTTTTATTTAACCAGAACTAAAACTAAAACCCAAAAAATTTTAAGATTCTAACTCCTGATCAATAACATTATCATTGTATATTAATTAATCATTGTATATTATATATATAATTGTAGATAGCCATTTAACAGTTTAATAAAAGTTATATTGCTATTAGTAACATTAAATATAAATGTTCGATTGTTTATTCTTAAAGTTGGTGAAAACGTTAATAACTTTTACTTATTAACGTCAGACTATAATAAGTTTATAATGACAAATTTTGATTTGTATTTTTTTAAATAATACAGCATAATATTTTTCGTCAGCTGTATTTTAATACTAAATTAGTTTTAGTTGGTGACTACTTTGATAAAATCGTTTCTTATTTCTCCAAAAATTTTCTATAACGTGAAGAAAATCTAAAGTTTATAACTGAAATATTTTATAAATGTAAGGAGAAAAGACAATAATGTTCTCATTGTTATCTATTTTGATATTTTTTTAATAATAATGGTATACTTACCGAGTTTTACTCAAAATCGTCTTTCAAACGCAATGATTTGCTTTTGCTTCAAAATTTTAAATATTAATACACTTTTATTTCTATAATTTGTAGGTTAACTAATTTTAGGTTTCTAAACAATTTATAAACATTATACCCCTGTTGGGCCCGACCGTAGTTACTATTACGTAGTTACGATTGTTGATTCTGGTACTAAAGAGATAGATATTATCCATTTTCTTTTATATTTTTAGATTACCTATTACTTAAAATATGTTTAGAAACAGAAAATTTAGCAAAGATTAGCTTTCTTAATTTTTTATATTACTACAGTTTAACTGGAACTGATGAGATATGAAGTTCTTAAAAAGTTCTCATTATTACTTAGCTTCACCAATGAAGCTTCAGTAAATGAAATTTACTTTTATAATTTAGAGAAACATAGATATTACATGTACAATGTACATAATATATAATACACGTATGTACCTACATTTAAAATATTACTAAAACATATCCCGGAATATGACAAATATCTATGCAAAATTTAGTTTTACCAAAAGTTAATACTAGTCTTACTAATGTTTAACTAGTTAACCACTGTTTAGTAATTTTAATGCAATTTTGAAATTTGATTTTTTTTCATTTATGTATACATTTTTTTTTTTTTTTTTGATAAAGAGAGTCGAATAGGATATTTCATGTAAAAATATTTCTGATAAACAATTATTATTGCAGTTTGTATTTTTAATACAATTTAAAATTACTGAAAACGGATATTTGTAATAAATTCTAAATTAGATACTACTATCCACAACTTTGCTCAGAATCGATTTACCTATCGAAAGAAACGGTAAATTGTTGCTTTCAATATGTTAAGGAAATTTTTTTCCTGAAAATTATTTTTGAAAATGGTTTTTAATTTCATATTTAAATAACACAGGTAACCTACCAAATGAAAATTGAATATTATTAAAATAGTTTAAAAACAATAGTAAAATGGAACATATCTTTAAACGTTAATATTGCAGGTACAAAAAAAATTCTCTTGAAATCATGAGTTTTTTTTTTCATTTAAAATTAATATAAAACAGGACGTAGGAAAATTTTTAATTTTATTGTTGTTATTAACTATTATTGTTAAAGCATATGTTGACCATTAAATGGTATATACCGTTTTAGTCGTGTGTACATATAAACCGTGCATGGATTATATGCGGACATGGATCGATGGAAAGCCCAAGGGTAAAATGAGAATGCGAATACCAACGTTCGAGAAATTCGTTTTTATTCGTCCACGAGCTCAACAACCTCGGCCACGCTAAGTCAATATTTTGCACAGCATCGGGGCCAACAGCTAGATAACTAGCATCGCGTTGGTCAATATCGTGAAAAGTATTTTGTTTTTCAATATCGTCATGTGTTTTAGAAATCGATAACGTATATAACGTCAATCATCATGTTGTTTTTTTTTTTAATAATAATGAATTATTTAAAAACAATTCTAACGCATGATATCACTAACACAATATATTATTTAAATACTAATGTACTTGAATGTTTAATAAATACAATATTTCCGTATTCTTTAGATTGAAAAATCCAATGCCGGACAAGTTAATGATTTTTTTTTTTTTTTACTCAGTCGAGTTAAGTTAATAGAAACAAAAAAAAATTTAAGTTAATAGTTATTTTTTATCTTAACGATTGGTTATGTTAAAAAAAATTACTTACTAACTTAAGTTGTAAATTTTTTTTTACGAGAATGTAACATTTGAGATCTACAGGTATAATGAAGTAGGTATCAATTATTTTTTTGGAAATACTGTTATTTTTTTACTTGAAGCATTTTAAAAGTTTTAAAAATCATTAACATAATATTATTGAAAATACTACAATGAACCTATTTATAATAATAATTATTAAAATTAACAACAAATAGGTTCATAAAAATGTTCGGTTATTAGGTACCTACTGATTTCTTCAAAATTCTAACAAATGGAAATTGCTCAATGCAAAACAGTACCTACCTAAATATTATTTATCGGTGGAATATCCAATATATTCCTCAATTTATATTACGGGGAGATTATTATATAATATATAGGTATTCTTGTTTTATTTATATTATCGGAAAATATATAATTTTAATAATATAATAATTATCAGAAACAATAAAAACTATGTTATGTTTATTCAACCATTGTAAAAAAGTCACAATATGAAATCAACATTTATCAATTATTTCAAAATTAACTTAACTGAGTTTTAAATAAAAGTAACTCGTTAATTAAAAGTTAATATAATCAAAAATAAGTTAAGTTAAAAAGAAACAAATATAAAAAGTTAATTTAAAATTTAAAATTAACTTAAATTTTAACTTAACTGTTGACTTATTAACTCGTTAATGCCCAGCATTGAAAAAATCTAAACGATTCTTTTCCGATCCTTGATAAATCTACGTTTTAATCATATTATAATTGTTTTGTACATGTGACACGTTGTTATTTTAACAATTTGGTTACGACATCCGCATTGAGGACCAAAAACATCCTTGTAAACAATGCACTTAGTTCTATTGTCAATATAAGTTTGTGAATTGAGAATTTTAATCTGTTTGCTGAATAGATGGATGTACCTATGGATATTTGATTTCCATGTATGTTTCCGTGTCGATGCTATACAATAATATTTATTACAAGGCCACGGGCAAACACCAATGACTGATTGTTTTGGTGTAATTTTATAGATATGAAAAAGTGTCCGTGAAAATTGCACATTTTTCAAAATATGTTAACTCGAAAAATGTTAAAAAATTAAAAATATATCAATAAAAAAAAAATAATAAAAAATAAATAAATATAATATATAAATAATAAAAATATATGGTTTTTTGATACATCTATTTCAATAGGTTTTAAAATGATTTTTGATTTAATAGTCATCTAGTTTAAGAGTATTTCAATGTGTAAGAAAACCAAACAGAAATTAGTGCAAAAATGATAAGGGATTTATCAAATAAAGTTCCACCCATTCATATCCACAAATATTTTATATTATTTTCCATACTTGATATCTATTGTTGTCATTCGTCATCATTTTTTGATATAAATTGCATTCCTAATTTTTTAATATTCGTTTTATATATTTTAATGTTAGCCTTTATCAATAATTTTCTCCTTTTAGCATGTCTTCCAATATTAGTTTATAAGCAACCCTCCGTATCTGAGAATATCTGTTTCATGTCCTATTGATACGTTCCCATAATGACCATATTTTCAACACATTATTCTAATACTTTTTCATGAGTAATCCCATCTGTCCAACTCATCTTCTGTATACCTACTTCTGTAGCACCACATTTCAAAAACCTCTATTCTTTTGAAATTAATAAATAATAAATTGAACATTTTGTGTTTATTATTTTTCACGCATAATTTCGAATTTACAAAATATTCGTTGTAGAAATCGTTTATGCACAATATATTATATTATACAACTAAGGTTTTGTACATATTTATAACACGTCAAATAATATGAATTCGAAAAAAATATCACCCTAATTGGCAAACTATTTTTCAACCCTCTTGTTAATCGGGAAGGTGTAGGAGGGTTATAGTGACCAAGTTTAACCCAAAATCACTTTATTATAAATCCTACATCGAAAAATATTAATTGTTTTTTCATACATATTAGTGTATGATATTTAAAAATGTTTCGTTTAATGTTTAATAACTTAATGAAATAAAAAAATTCAAGGTCATTTTAAGTAATTTACTTACTTAATTGGTCAATAATAAGGATGTCCGTAGATAATTTTTTAAGGCGAGGATGATGAAAAACTTAAAGAACTTCAAAAATATGCATATAAAATATACAATTTAAGACAGAATAACCTCAAATTGTAAATCAGTAGTGATGGGAGGTGATATGAACATTAAAATACATCAATAAAAATAAAATTAATCAAAAACTATATTTTTCCTAAAGATGGAATTAGAAAATTGACTATATCTGATTATAATTCAGGCTTCCTGAATACGCGCCAAGTGTATATAAACTCGTTTTTATTATTATTATAAGGGAAAGAAGTTATATTTATTAAGTTGTAAGACTATTTAGTATTTACATAATGCAATTGTATATTTATACTCGTACATATATATTTAAGACATTTTAATAACGATTAGCACATGTATATTTATAAGTTGTAATTAACCTTTTTAAAATTTGTTTTCAGTTTTTTTATCCACGATGTTGGTATTGTTTTCAATAACTACTTTAAACTAAAATGACTTACATTATAACATGCTTTTTAACATTTATGTTTGAATAGCCTGAAATTTGTCAAAAGTCTTTAAATATGTTATTACGTTAATAATGAAATATTTAATAATAAACATTTCATGTAACGTTAATAGTTAAATGTATAATAATAAATATTTTATGTAGCGTTAATAGTTGAATGTTTAAGAACAAACGTTTAATAAACATTTAATGAATGTAAAATAATTAATATTTAAAGTTTAATGTAGAATAATATTTCATTCAATATTATATTTATTTTTTTTATATTATTTAAATATTAAATGTTTAAAAATTAATGTTCAATATAACGTTTAAGAAACAATGTAAAATTCAACATTATCATTTTATTCATATTTCAATGTTTAGCGCCTTTAGGATATATTTCAGAGGTAGCAAACCTAAATAAATTATGATATTTTCATGTTATAAGCTATCAGTTTTAGCAATAATCCATTATAAATTTGTTCTCCAGGAGGATATGTCCTTCCCCTAACCCCCATGTACCATAGGCACCATATGGATATTGAGTTAAAAAAGGAAAGGAGTGTTTAAAACCATGAAAAGATAGGTTCACTTCTCGGCTACCTGTAACAAAAGTTTTTTGGAATTGATGGTTAATTACCATGAAATAGTATACGATAATATAGGCACAACAAAGGAGGGGACATTTTTGAATCGTTATTGCGAATTTAAAGTAGTCAAATCGTACTTGGTCTGATGTCAAAATGTGTTATAGGTATATGCTAGGTTTACTTCTTCTTGAGTTATGAAGAATCTAAAATTCAATTTTGGACTATCCAAAAAAGTGACTCTTGGTATGTTATATACCTTAGTGTACAACACATTTTTCCATCGGTCAGAGCTCATTCTGACCGCAATTGAATGCGCTGCGACGATTCAAAAAATTCTTCTCTGCCGTGCTTGTAATCGTATACCATTACTGGAGCATTTATATGTACACACAATTCCAATTGCGTTTTGTATCATTGGAGTGTAGATCGGTCGATTAAGCGTGAGAACATAAATTGTTAAGTAAGTAAGTGATAGTCGGAGGTTTGAATTCAATCGTCGGAATTCAGATTTGTTGCAATATTTACAGAAAAATAAAACACGTTCCGATAAAGTACCTAGTACAATAAAAATATAGAGGAGGAAACACAATTAAAATGCATGATTACTTGCAAGTTTTTTTTTTTTTTTGGGGGGGGGGAGGGGTTCAATGTTGAATTGAATCTTGTCATGCAATGTTCTATAAACCTTCAAAAATTGATCAAATAAGGTTGACTGAAAGGTTTAGCAATATTCGATCAAATCAAATTTAATGTTAATTAAATATTTATTTAATGTTATACATTAAATTTAAAGGTTACATACAAAGTTTAATAAATGTTTGAATATTTATTGGGAAAGTAAATTACATTGAAAAAAAATCCAATTTTCTAAAATGATAAATAGATTTCGGGGAAAAAGCTTTTTTGTGCATTTTTCTTTTTACACACTGGAAAAATATTAACAATAATTTTTTTAGGTTTTTAAACTTATGTTTGTATTTCCGTTGTGTTTATCCGTTCATCCATAGTTACTAGTACCTACATACCGTGTATTTCTTGGTACACATATATGTGTATATATATATGTGAATACTAATTCATCCGGTCTGATTGAAAGTCGATGAACGACGTTTGGTTATAAAATGCGAAATGCTCTATCAATTTTATGAAAAAAAACATTAGGCGTTTTATCGCGTTCAACATGGTTATATCTTTTATCTTATCAATAACCAAACATACCTAATGATCATTCTATTTGATCGGTTATAAATTTTTATAACCAAAACTTATTGTTTATAAAATTCAGTAACCAAATTGTATTTGGTAAATCGCAAAAACACGTCTGTGTAGTACACATGGTTAAAACTTGAAATTATAATTATTGTATGTATGACTATATTATAGATTATTATATTGATAACACTATAGAGTTATGTCATAAAATTTCGTACCATCTAATTGAGTTGATTGTCAATCCGATGCATCTAAAAGCAATCTGAGTAATAACCCGATTAATAAAAATTGATGGGGAACATTGAAATCCGTTGGATTTCTCATCTGATTGATCATCTTGTGTGTCGAGGAATACACAGTTTGTTGATTTGGTTACCAGAGAGATAGACACTATTCGTCTAACATTGGACGTGTATTTACAATGATCTGTTATTACTGTTGCCAATATAAATTTATGTTGGATTTGAGTAACCGTAAGACTGCGTTTTAAGTATCCGTACTATGTCGTACACAGTAGATCAAAACATTTTTTTACTATATAAAATGCTATTATAGAAACCAGGAGCTATTGGCACATACACAGAGTGAGATTTCAAACTTGTTTCTTATACACAAAACTGGGGGAAAATTTCAATTATAAAATCCTCTGCCCGATAATTCGTCCATTATTTTTCCATCGAAAAGTTATAAAACCAATATACATGTGTGATTGCTTTGGTTAGAATGACGATTTTTAGACATATAGGTCGCTGTTGTCGCTCATGTTAAATAGTAAACCAATGCCACTTATTAACTGAGTATCCAGATCAGCTGACAAAAAACTACTATTGGCACTATAATGAGCTGTATTATCCGAACGATTATTATTTATTATATATATATATTTATTATTATTATTATTATTATAGTACAACTATTACTAATATGTCAAACATTTGGCGACACTATTTTATAATTTTATACCGCTCAGAGCGCTGCAAGTAGTTTTCTGGATTGTCAGTTCTTGGGTAACCAGTGTATATGTTAAATCGTGGTTAGAATTCAATGTCCATAGGGAGAGAGAGAGAGCACTCGACTTCTACCCTGACACTCGGTTCATAATGGAATATGGTTAAATATAGTAGATACCAAACACCCATATAGCGATTATATTCATAAAAGAAAAACGGTTCGTCATTCGTATGCAAATACTGCGTGTATGAGTGCGAGTATATTTTATCGAATCCTTTGATCGCTAGAGATTAGAGTAAAAATCGAATAAAAAATGAATTTTTTATACATTTTTATGAGACATAAATATCGTCATGGATAATGTAGGCAACCGTTTTCGGCAACGGGGCCGGAATACGCTGCTCGTTCGTTTCACAAAAACGAAAACGCACGCCCGTTCGTGTAAATGCGTACATAATATATCGTATATTCTCACTATTCACCATAACACTCTTCCGTACGGCAATAATAATATTAAACATATACGTATATATATATATTTTTTTTAATTTATAACCTTCTAACTGACTCACGACGGCGGCGGACACTTCGGAGTTTTAATTTTTCTAAATATTTATATCAAAAAAAAAAAAAAAAAAATTCAACGCCCTACGGCCTAGCTATAATATTATTATTATTATGTAAGACGTATACGTACGTGCAGTCAGTATATCATACGTACGGCGAGCGCGTCTCATTAACAATGTGAAATTATTATCGTCGGGTGCTATAAAATTACACCCCACGACAAGTTATGACGTTCGGTAACGCGAGAACGGTAATACGCCGCACAAAAACGGTTTATTTCTGGAAAAAATATATATATAAAAATAAAAATAAACTAAAAATACGATACATAACGTAATATTACGATGCCGGCGCGATTTCGTTTACTAAAAACAACATAACGTACGGGAATACGTTTGATTTACTTTTTATACATTATATACATCGTACCTATTATTATTATTATTATTATGGGTGTCACGATAAAATATGGGAAAATGTTAGCGGTCGGTCGTCGCCGGGGCATCGAGTTTCATTTGGCAACGCCGGGAGAAAGCCAATCCGTGTCGAATCCGCGGCCGCCATCGTCGCCGTTTCCGTGTAATTGGTAATAAACATTCTCTGGGGTGGGGGACAGCCCAAGCCGCTGCCAAGGCGAGCCTACATAGGTAGGCATATTATTATAATACCTCCAGTTTTCGCGCCGGTCGGGTCACCCCCGTAAGTCGTCGACGATTTTCGGGAAATTAAAAACCGATTTTATGTTTCGTCGTTTGGCAAACTTATAGATTCGCAAAACGTAATCCTTGCGTTTTCTAACCTAATGCACCGTCCGGAAAATTCTCGTTTTCACGGTTCCGGCGCAAGAACGACAGTCGACCGAAAACTTACGCAATAATACAATCGTCTTATTTTCCGGTTGACGAATGTCAATACAATATATGGTTATAGAAATCATTAGGTACAAATAATATACGAAAAAATTAATTGGTAAAATTTCCAAATGTTGACTTACGAGCGCTAGAGAGACCTACCCATTTTCACACCGTACAAAACTCCCGACGATATCGGTAGGTACGGTGGAATGGCCAAAATATTAATACGAATATATTATATATAGGTATACGTTTAGAACAATTGTCGAAAAATCGTTTTTTTTCTCAAAAATTATATTTCCCAAACGTTTACAGAGATACGGGCTGTTGTGTCTTTCGAACTTTAAACGTTAA
>JAIPRL010002089.1:0-66667 GCA_025469235.1 Pemphigus obesinymphae | reverse complement strand
TAAAAACAAAATGTTGAAATATATGTTTACTTTCTTAGCAAAACAAAATAAAAATTATTACTTTCAAATAAAAAAAAAAATTACAAAATTAAAACTTTTATAATAAAACTGAATCTTTATAAAATCAGAATATTTAATATGTTTACTTTCATAAAAAAAAAAATTATTTCTTTCAAATAAAAAAAAATTTACAAAATTAAAACTGAATCTCTTTTTAAAAACAAAGTATATAATTATTTAATGAGTATGATGTTCCTTGAAGCATGTTGTAAGACACAAACTCGGTTTATTTGGACAAACGTTGGAATAATAAGTGGTCTTTTCTTATTCCTTTAATACTACACTGCTTACATTTTTTTCGTAAAGGTCTACCATTATTGCCTTTTTCATGTGTGGATGGTATATGTTCTACAGAGTTCAATATTCTAGCAGGATTTTCTAGTTTAGGTAGTATTGTACTTAAAACTTCTATACGAAAGTCATAAAAGCTCATTTGATTTTGATTATATAAATAATACGAATTCAAAAGTAACATCTGTGTAATATGTATACCTATTTTTTTATACCATCTAGATCTAATACATTTTCTTGTGAATGGATAATAACTCAACATTTGATCTTGTCTATCGATTCCGCTCATATATTTGTTATAATGTTTTATCGGTAATGGTTTCATTTTTTCTTTACCTCTACGATTAGTCGCTAGTACTATATCATTTGGAAACTCTGACGAAATATATGTATCCATCCATTTTCCTATCATTATACCATTACTATATCTTGAAATTGTTTCATCGATCTTAAGTTTTTCAGTCACTACGTCTTTTGGAGTATTTAGTCTATTTACTTTCAGTGTACCAGTACAATATATTTTTTTCTCGAGTAACTTTTGTGATAAATCGTAACTGTTATAAAAATTATCCATATAAATTGAATGGCCATTATTTAATTTTTCTTCCAATAGATGTAAAACAACTTTTGACGCATGCCCTTTTCCTCCCAAGTTATCTTTAGAACCCGTATATACTGCAAATTTTAGAATTAGACCATTGGGTTCAGTGAGCATATATAATTTTACCCCATATTTATGACGTTTATTTTGAATATATTGCCTAAACAAAAGTCGTCCTCGCCATAATATCATTGGTTCATCTAATGACAGATTTTTACCAGGATAATAAATTTTAACCATTTTATTATTAAAATAATTTATCAAAGGTCTAATTTTAAAAAGCCTATCTTGTTCATTATCAGAAACTGCAATATTATCAAAAAAATTTTAATTTCTCATAATTAACAAATAGCGATCACGGCCCATATAGTTTTAAAAACAAGTCAAATTAAAAAGGTGATGTTTCTTCCAATAGTCATTCATTCTATTCAATTTAATCGTTCCCCTGTGTATCACAAGACCTATAAATGTCAACATTTCATGTATTGTAGTTGGTTTCCACCTAGTTATACGGCTCCTTTCACTTGTATAAAGTCTAAGAAATTCATGTTCGGCATATTTATTAGTTTCATCAACTAATAATTTAAGAAATGAGTCATCCAAAAGTAATCTGAATTAATGATATGGCTTTCCTTCGCTTGGTATAGGTACAAGTAAACGCCTATTTTTACTAAATGAAAAATGTCTTCTGTTATTGTCACTATCTCACCAAAAAGTAGAGGATTGAATTAAATCTTCTTGAACTTCTAAATTTATGTTGGGCCCAACAACGTTAGATTCCTCATTCTCACTTTCTAATGAATCGCTATTACTTCCCATGCTATATTCACTATCCGAATCTTCAAAATCATTATTGTCCGAATCTAATAATAATTCTATATCTCGTTCATTAGAAAATTGACGAATCCATGCTCTCTTTGGTCTTGATGGACCAGCTTGATTATTATCCATGACTAAAACCTACCAAACGTAATAAAAAATATCTTCCAATAAAAATAATAATATATTTCATATGATATAATATAATATAAAAAGTATATTATAATATAATATAATAGATAATAATATTAAACAAAATCTTACCAGTAATTATCAACCGCCGTGTGTGACAGATGCATCAGAAGTGACAATATACGTAAATATTATGTGATAAATATCAAATAATAACAACAAAATATTTGTTCAGAATATTACTTATAAACAGCCAAAATTGCAACATATGTGGGTACGGTGCATGTATATATATTTAAAAATATCCTACGACGACGCTACCCAAACATCAAATTTCCCCAAGCCACGTGCATTAAATGAGAGCTCATTTATCGAATATATATATAGGACGCCAATTGGTGTCGTGAGAGTTGTTATAGCACACATAGGATGCCAATTGGCATCCGTGCGCAGTCAACGTGTTAAGATAATTAACAACACTATTGCAACTTTTGAAAATTATCAAAGTCCAGAATCTTTTACTGAAATTTGGCAGTCTGTGCAATTATTTGCAAATGAGAATAATATATCAATTGATATTCCATACCAGGCGCGAGGTCAGTAGTAAATATTGTATTTGAATACAGTTTTTAATTATTAGTTATACTCTGTTTAATATTAAATGAATTATTTAGATTTAAAAAGAAAGAGAAGAGAGCCAAATCATCTTGATACTTTTATACTAATTACAACAACAAGTGCATCATTTGAATTTAATGATATGTCGGAAGAAGTTTATTACAGAACTACTATATATTACAAAATTATAGATTCAATTGTGTTAAATTTAAAAAAAAGATTTTCTCCCGAGAGTTTGGCTCTAGCTATTTCTATTGATGAATTCATGAAACTTGAATATGAAGGAAGTGTACTATTCATTGAGCAATATAAGGTAATTACTAATTTTTAGGATTTAATTATGTATACCCATAGGAAATTATAGTCAAGGCTGGTCATTAAAAAAGTCAAAAAGCCAAATGAATTTACATTTAATTCAAGTTATAGAATGTCAACTTTTTTACATATGAACTTAACATAAGTAAAATATATATAATATTTTAAGTAACAAATAATTTTTCGTTTATTTATGTTTTTATAACCATTATACTATAATAAATAATAAAATATTTTAAATCTTAAATAAAGTTACAACATTTTCCATTTTAATGGTATAAGTTACAGCTTTTAGTCTTACCTATATTAACTTAAGCTTAACGGGTTAAAAATAATTGATTAACTTGCTGAGCATTGATTATAGAATATAGTTAATATAATTTTTATATTTATTAAATATTAATGTTTTTTCAGGATCTATTTAATATTTGTCAGTCAAATTTAAAAGCAGAAATGACGGTAACCAAAAATTGTATCAACAAACAAAATGATGATATTACAATAGAGGATTTAAAAAATACCATCACCAAACAAGTATTCCAAATCTTTATATATTATTACAAGTAGCCTTAACTCTCCCAATTAGTTCAGCAACATGTGAGCAAAGCTTGTCTGCTATGCAGAGAATAAAAACATGGGTCAGAACTTCTTTGGTGCAAGATCGGTTCTCAAACTTAGCAATTCTACATATTAAAAAGGATTTAACAAAAATAATCAATAATGTAAGTATTTTAGATGAATTTTCAAAATCGTCGAGAATGTAATTTTAAAATAAACTCAAATGCTTACATTTTTTTTTAATTTGATTATTTTTGTTAAATGATTGTTTTTTTTTATTTATTTATTGTTTATAAAGTACAAGTTCTATATTTTTCTTTTTTGTAATTATATAATATAATTTAAGTATAATATATTGTATGTATGTAATACGTATGTATGCATATTATATTAATAAATGCATGTAATGTAAGTTTCAAATAATTAATAACAATTTTTTTGCTATAGCATAATTTATTTATTTTTCATGTTATATGAAATGATAATTTCAAATCTAAAATCTTTTGGGAAGTTACTCACTCATCGAGTTAAATCATGTTAATGTATTATTATTTATTTCCGTTACAAGTCTGTTGTTAATGGTGTTTGGTATGTAATGCTATGATAATATATAATATTAAGGTGTATAAGATTGTATATATTTTATTACAAGGATATATTTGTTGGGAAACATTAATATTGAGCGTAGGGAGAAAATTTTTTTTCAATGATAATTATGTATATTGTCTTAGCCCCCCCAATAATTCAATCCGATTTCCGCCAATGCACTAGTGGTCAACCAAGGTGAATTATCAATATAACCAATGTCACGATACATAGGTACCGCCGTATGTTACTTCTTGTAAAATGCGATATATCCTCGTATTATGAATAACAATGACAATGAATAGAGAAAATAAAAATATGACAAATATTAATAATATGTAATATAATATCATAACAAAAAAATTTCATTATTTTTTTTTTTTAATAAATTTATTAAAGTGGAGTTTAAACAATGATTTAATGTTCAAATAAAATTGGGGAGCTCTAGTAGAACTTGGGGGACTTAGGCGAGGGGCCCAAGGCTTCAAGTCACCTCTACTTAAGCCTATGCAAACAATACTAAGGTAGTAGGATTTATTTTAACCTAATTTATACTAATTTCAATATTAAGCGATTTAACATACGGGTTCATAGAAAAACCCAAGTGACGGTTAACGTTGAAACAGCCAATAATTTATTGGATAGCAATTAGAAAAAAACATAATTTCTAAAATGTATTTTTTTATAATAAAATAATAAAACCTCATAGTAATTAATTGTATTTAGATTCAACATGATTCTACTTATGTCATTTACTCGCGTGTGCTTGACTTTTTTCCACTTGTATCGTTTACCCGCGCATGCTTGAATTTCTTCAACTTGTGCCGTTTACCCTTGCATACTTGAATATTTTCCACTTGTATCGTTTACACACGCATGCTTGAATTGCTTCCACTTGTGTCGTAAAAAAACGCATATAATTAATTTTCTAACTCGCCTAATATAAAGTTCAAAAGATGATGCACACTTCACGTATTAAAGTATGTAATGAACCTATTTATAAACTTATATAATGAAATGAAAACCTTATTTGATGATATGAAAAAAAGTGTTACTTCCAAAAATTAAATTCAAATTATTCTATTACGATACATAATAAAATTATACTAATAGGCGGTATACAATTTAATGTGATTGGATACAATATTACAAATTTATAAATACAATTTATTTTTAAACTAAATATTAACTATAAAAGTAAGTAATTTAATATGTAAAATGCCGAAATAATTGAAATTATTATAATTGACAAGCGTATTTTATAATCCATATTTCCATATTGAATAAAACATGATTTCATTATAAACAGATTAAAAACTATTGTATATTTATTATTACAATTAATTAAATATAGTATGTATGCATATACAATTAATTTAGTAAAAACAAAATTGTAAGTTATTTAAAAACATTAGAAAATAGTATGTAGGAAAAAAATATTAGTTTCCTCAATTAACATAAAAATGTTAAGTAGGTATATTTATAAAAAATAATAATACCTTTTTAAACTCGGACTTAAATAAATGACAAAACAAAATGATTTAGCGCCGTATGAAGCCAATTACTGATATTATGTGCATTTTTATGTTTTATGAGTTACTAAATATCAATTTAATTTAATGTTTTCAAATAACTATACATTTTAAAAATTATATAAATATAATACAAATCAAAAATCATTAGTGTAAATAAACATTAATAATAATATATCTATATTTTATTTGAATTCTGAATCTATAATAACTAAGACTACTAAGAGAGATTTTTAAATCTCGAATTTAAATTCGTTTAAAATCTGGATTCTTTTTATTATTCACGTTGGTTAGTCGTTGTTTTCCTGTGGGAATTCGTAAGTTGTACGAAATAGAAAACTATCCACCGTTAACGGATCTGTTATTATTTCTCAAATCTCGGGTCACAATATTAGAAACCGTCGAAGATGTACGAAAACCCAACGTGTCAAAATCTAATGGTTCAAGTAATGCCAATTCCAATGTTGTTAAGTGCCCTAGGCCAGAAAGGTGGGGTGCAGTTTCCTTAACTGTAGCTAAGGAAGATGGTGTATCAAGTTCCAAATATAGTCGTTGTAAAGGGTCACCTGAACTTACGTCATGTAAGAAGTTCCAGACGTGGTTGGTAGATTGCCGCACTAGGTGAATGCGAATCAGGGAGTCCAACAACACCAGAATCAGGGTTCGTACTCACAGGGGGATAAGGGTGTCCATGGATATCCCCCCCATGGCTCTTTTAGAATTCTGGATGGAGCGAGGAAGCTAGTGGTTTTACAATGATGTTTATTTTATTTATTTTTTTTTTGTGTACAACTTTTCGACCAAAAGACATGAACCAATCTATAAATGTGGCCCCATTATCCAGGAACAAATTTCATCTGGTTTGTACTTTAAAGAAGCCATTTTTGATAAACGCGGTAGGAAAAATGACATAAAAACGGCCAAATATGATTTCGTCAAATGGAGATTTACGTATATTACCATCGAAGAACCGCTCAGAATCATTTTATCTATTTGTCATTGCTTTCAAATGCAATACATTCTTTAAAAAACCATAGTTTTTAGACCTTTTGCTGTGACAAACTTGTGAGATATTGGCTGGTCCAATTTTAATTCTGTAAAAAGCTTAAGATTGTTTGACATCTAAGGGGGTTTGAGTCATTCATTTTTCAAGGAGTATAATACAGGCAGTTTATCGTACATGATAAAATTTTAAATTCAGAATTTAATGCAGTTAGAGAGGAGTTAATAAAATTAATAAATAAACTCCTTGCGGGCTTGTATTTATATTCGCTAAGGTTAAATATAAATTGCAAGTGTTAAAAGAATGAAAATAAGGCCGTATACCAAATCACTTGTTGAAAAGAATGTTGCTTTCAATGTGATAAAATTGTGAGACTTTGGCTGGTCCAATTTTAATTCTGTAAAAGCTAAAATTCGTTGATATCTTTTCTAGGTTTTAATCAAGGCATTTTTCGAAATATGAATTTCCACTTTAGATATACACAAATGAAAAATGCCTAAAATATGGACATTTTGTTTAACCATAATGAAGTCAAAAATTCATATTTTAAAAAAGGCCTCGATTAAAACATAGACAAGACGTCAAACGATCTTGAGCTTTTTACAGAATTAAATTTGGACTAGCCAAACTATATACAAATAATTTTGTCACAGCAAAACGTCTAAAAACTATAGTAGGTACTCGTACCACATTTTATTATTGTGTAATCACGATATTTCCGTTTAACAGGTATATAACAGGCAATAAACTAAAAGCTACACAAAATTGTAGAACTTTGGAAAGTCGGATTTAAAATCTGAAAACATATTTCAATTTGTCGGCCTTCTAGGGACAAATCAAGGCATTTTTCTCTAACATTAAATACTAAAATATGATCAATGTTTATAAAACGCAGTTTATAATGAAAAATAACATAACATTTTTTTTTTCAAATTGCCTCTATCGATCAAATCGATGAATACAAAACATTTTTCTAACTGTCCGACAGTTTTTTTTAGTTCGATTTTTACGCGAGTGTTGCGTTGTGCGATCACAAAATATAACAGATTGTACTGTAGTACTACGCCGTGTATATGACGAACATTCGTACATGCATGTATATGTATGTGTACAGTCGGCATAAATTTTGTATATTGTGTTTGGCTACCCCTGGACTCTCTTATCTAAAATTGCTGGCCGAACGACAAAATACAGCCGAACTTACTTTGATTATGATATCATATTATCAAAATATAAATTTAATAAAATAATAAATAGGTATATTGTATAGGTTTTTGACTAATTGTATGATTTGTATGCGAGTCCAAGTTTCTTAGTTCTAAGTGCCAAGTATTAATATTTAACAATAATATTATCTGTTAATATAATACTTTATATTACTACTGATTTACACAAATTACAGTCAATATACCTACTATAAAACTATTTATAAATAACAATTGTATTCAGGGATAATGGCTTTACGATTTATAAAACGTACTTACAAACGAATGTTTCTATCAAAAAATCCAAAACCTCCTTACACCAGTCATGTGGTTCAAATTGGAGATCCGGTACTGCGAAATAAAGCGTTGCCTATTCATCCAGACTACATAAATACCAAAGAAGTACAAAATGTAAGAATATTTGGTAAGAATTTCTGAACCAAACACTCTAATATTATTGTTTTAAGGACGTTTGAATTTATGCTGAGTTTAATGTTTTAGCTTATACATATTTTAAGATCTTTGATGAAGAAATCAAATTTATTTGGTTTGGCAGCAACTCAAGTTGGTATACCATTACAACTATTTATTATTGATTTTCCAAATCCGTCCAATTATTTCAGTAGAGAAGACATTTCTCTAAAAGAAATGAAATACATTAAAAATCAGGTTAGAAGAATGTATGCTTAGCTTAAAGTCTAAAAATAGTCAATAATAGTTTAGCAATTGTAGGTTTGGATAAATCCTGAGTTAAAAGTATTAGATCATACAACGGTTACATTCAATGAATCTTGTGAAAGTTTTAAGGGTTTCTCGGCAGATGTTCCTAGATTCAAGAGAGTACTTCTATCAGGTAAAGTTATATAATATTTAGTCTTGATTTCTACATCATTTAATTTATGTTTAGGTATGAATGAAAATGGAGAAAAACAGGTTTTAGATGCCACAGGTTGGACAGCTCGGATAGTACAACATGAATTTGACCATTTAAATGGAATTATGTATAGTGATCGAATGATCCCTAGTAGTTTATGTTGTACAGGATGGCATACTATTAATCAACATCAAGGATTTGTAGAGCTTAGGTATGAAAATTAGGGAAATCATCAATTTATTCAGTAATTAAATAATGTATTTTGTAAGTGATAATAAAGATATTTATTTAGTATTTGATTTTGTGTATGTTAAAAAATATTTATTGTATCTTCATCTCCTTAATAAATTAATTGCCATATTTTTTAAATTTTAAATGAAGCGAGGAATATATTTGTTTTAACATGTGTTTTTTTATGATTTTATACATTTTATACATTAAGATATATTTTTTTTAGGTAGAATAAGTCAAGCAATAGTTTTAGAATAAAGAGCATTTTTGGTAGTAAATTGGTTTAGCTGTTAGTTTTGAGAGGTCATTTTTTGATTTTCCCAGTTAAGAAAAACTACATTTTATAACTGAAATATTTTGTAAATGCAGGACATAACAATAAAGTTGTTATTGTTACCATTTTTATATATATATATAAATATTAATTATACCTATATACTCAGTATTTTCTTTTGAATGCAATAATTTACTTTTGCTTTTAAATTTAAAATAATATAAATACACTATCCTGCCAAGGACTGAAGGGACATACAAGTGACAGGAGGATATTTTCCAGACCTTTGTAGAGAATATTCTATTCCAGTATTTTATTAAAACTCGTAGGATTGAGTCCTAAGAAAGTATACAGTAGACTTAAAGAGTAGAGGAAATTTCTCAAATGTAAAGGAATAAGGATTTTTAGAGGTAAAACAGAATTATATAAAGTATGATTTTAGATAAGAGAAAGCATTAGCCAATAAAGAAAGGCAAGTAATGAAGTTGAGTGCTTGAGGTTGAGAGTTTAATATATTTAGGATATGTTCTACTGAAGGATGATGGTTTTGAGGAAGATAGAAACACAGGATTAAGTGTAAAAAGATGAAGTTGAGAAAAGCATCAGGTGTTTTGTATGATATAAGAAATCCAATTCAGTGGCACCCACATAGGTTATCAAGTAATGCAACTGCGTGTGTTCTCAAAGGGGGTGGGGTGGCTATTGGTTACTGGGTATACTAAATATAGTGTGCTAGTGGCAGTCACAGTTTTATAATTTTTGTATTATGGATATTGACGTTTCCATGGATAAGAAAGAATTGCAATGCAATACAATAAACATAATGCATTAATAGGACACAAATGCACCTACTTCAAGTAAAATATGTTTCATAATCAGTTGAATTTTATTAAAATATATACATCGTCATATCTAATAGAGATTTAGTCATGATATAGGTACATTATCTCATTTTCTTTTGTGAACGGAACTATACATGTTAATATTGGTATTTCCGTTATCATATTATATAGGTAGGTACCGGTCACGATTTAAGATAATTATCTTAAATCGTGGTACCGGTATACTGTGTTCTATTTTTAACAATATTTATTAATAACAATTTGACAAAGGAGTGTATTATTTTGTAATTGTATTTGTAGATTATTTGATATTATATCTATTCTGTGATATTAGTATATTTACGAATATTTTATCAAATATATTGTGAATTGTGATCAGTGTAATTTAAAGTATTTTATTTTTGAAAGACGTGTGCTCATCGTACTCTTATTTTGATTTTTGTTTTATTTAAATTATAATAATTATAGTAAAATAATATTAGGTGTATCATTTTATTTATTTATTTTTGTTATTACCTGTTAAAAATAATTAAAATGAAATGTGTGTATTGTCATCGTGAACATGATTTAAAAAAGCACAATATTACTAATTGGAATCGTTATGTTAATTGATGTAAATTAAAATATGGATGCCACAAAACTTTGGACAAGTTTTTTATTAAAAAAAAATTGGTTACATCAGGTAATTTTATTTCACTTTGACATGATATTTAAGTACCAATTTTATAATGGTAGGTATACCCATGGCCTTCCCGAAGAAAGATTTTTTTATGGTGGAGTGAAAATGTGAAAAAATTAATATAATACTTCTCATCACAACTTAAAATAAGGAAAAAAAAAATTTTGCCGACTATAATTTATAGTTTGCAGACTTAAAATTCCGAAAAATACTTAACTTCCCGACAAAATTCTAAAATTCTTCATTCAAAACGTGAATAAGCAAAAAAAAAAAAAGTCATCGACTTTGTCTACTATTTGCCGACTGTTTTCCGATGTTTGGGGGGTTAGACACCACCTTCCCGCGGGGTGGTCCTGGACAGTGCCGGATCTAGGGGGGAGTGAACAGGGGCACTCGCCCCGGGCGCCATTATGATGGGGCGCAAAATGTAAAAATATTTAAACTTTTCATTCCGCTTTTGGAAGTGGAGTCCCATTGATCACTTTTAATTTTTAATAGGAATTTTGGTAGAAATTAACGAATAATTTTTTTTTGCTCACCTATTCAAATTTAAAAAGGGGTGCAACAATTTTTTTTTCCCTGGGCGACAAATTCTCTAGTTCCGGCACTGGTCCTGGGTATACCTATATTAATATGTTTGGAATAGGGATATCATATAAGTACCTACTAAGTACTCGTTGACTGTAATATCTACCTAAGTTAAAACATTATTTTCTTTATGTAAATTTAATAGATGTATAATTGTGGTTTGATAAAAGAAATATATTTCATAATAATTAATATTTGAGCTTTACGAATAAAGAAATAAATAATTATAATTAACATAAAAGTATAATATAAATTAAAAATAAAAGTTAAACCTAGATAATCGAGTTACCTACCTACTGATAAGTAAAATAACCAAAAGACAAAGATAAATGGTTAATAGATAATTTAAACAGTCATTAGGTTTTAGGGCCATATAAAGTAATAGAATGGATGAAAATTCAGTTTTTTAAACTTTAATTAGGTACCTACAATTGTTATTTATTGTTCATTTTTAATTACATTTCAAAAGTCTGTAACTTACATGATATTAATAATAATAAACTATGATATTCAATTTTTTTATTAGGTACCTACTTGTTATATTACATTCTTCAAAAATTGAGATACCAGTACCTATTGGAATTTATTAACTTATTTAATTTTTCGATAGATATTACCATTGATTATATATAATGAATGATATTACTATAATAAATCAAGTACTTTGTGGAAGTTTGGTTTTTATAAATCTGAAATTTTATGTCAAAATGTACCTCAATTTCACAGGTTTTGGTTACTGATCCAAACATTTCCAGTTAGGTACCAAACATTTTACTGGTATTAAACCGATTGAGTTCTAGGTACTAGGTACCTAAATATTATTTCAAAGTCCTTTATTATTATAAGAAACCTGATGAATTTGGAATACCTACCTATATAATATAATTATTAACTGAGTTATAATTTTAACAAATTTATTAAAATTGAAATAGGGACTTATTATAGGTACGTAAATCTGTGATATTTTGACATATGATTGAAAACGATGACAGTTTTTAATTTTATAAAAATAAAACATGCCATTTAATTAAGTACCTATACCATGACCATTAAAATAAGTTTTCAAAACGTTAAGTCAAAATTGTACCTGATTTTGTATTTTATTATTTACCGTAATTTATCTTAATTCATGCAGGCCTAAATTATTTTTACGTTCATAGATATGTTATAACTTAAAAAATTAATTGGTATTTAATATATTTAAAAATATTGTCTAAATTGTAAAAAACATATATTGTATTATTATAATTAGGTACTAGGTATAACATAATATTATAGAATAGGTATACCTACCTTAAATTATGAACACTTATGGCTTAAGATTATAAGAAGTTTTTCAAAGTTGAAACTCATAAAAATTAGGTTTCGATCGACCATGGGTAATGAGAGGGACTTATGATAATTTCCTGTGAAAACGATGTTGAAATAAACTATGATGCAGTCATTGAAAGTTTCAGTAAAACTAGTCCATATTTATTTAAAGCATTGCATTAATTATTAACTTTTAACAAATACGTATTGTTATTTAGGTATATTTTAACATACCTACAGTATACATTTTTAATTTATTTCAATTTCTATGTTGTACTATATATATTGAATTGCATTATTTTTTTAATTATTTAATGAACAAAGAATGTGTTATTGTGTTCCTTTTTTTTTTAATAAATACTCTTAATTTGTAATACTTTACTAAATTATAAAAACATGTTTCCAAAGGCATACTTTGCAATATATATAGTCTTTTGACTATATATGACTTGTGAGCACCAAATTATATATAAAAAAAAAATAGCTGGTTAGATCATTATATTTGTATATATCTGCAGTTATGAAGTCATGATATTTTTAAAGTATAAAGTATATTAAGTCCTTTAATATTTGAAATGAGAAAAGTATTCAAAGTATAGTAGGTACTATTCATTTGTATAGATAAATACATTTATAAAAATGTTTTTTTAATTTTTGTCTTGCTTAATATGCACATCTTTCTTAATTCTTAGTTTAAAAAATAATAAAAAAAATAAATATATTCAGCAGAAATTATAGCAAATATTAGAGCAGAAATGATAATGTTAAAGTGCAAGAGTAGAGTGACAAGACAAAATAAAAAATGAGTATGTATATATAAGAGGTAGGGAGTATAGGAGAGGCTTCAATAGTAGAAAAATTGAGAGAGAAAGATTGAATTGGCTCGGTCATGTTTTATGCAAGGAATCGACAGAGGTTGTTAGATTAGTAAAGGGAATGTATGTTGAAGGAAAGAGGGGAAGAAGAAGACTGAAAAGGAGGTGGAGGATGTTATAGAGAGTGATATGAGAAGGGCCAGTGTAAGTGAAAAGGATGTGGGTTATCGAGTTAAGTGGAAGTGCAGGACTAGGGTGGCTGACCCCAAATAGTTTTAAAAGAAGAAAAATAATTGTATAACATAAAATTGAATATGGGAAATTTCATAAATTGGACCTTATTGTATATTGGATATGGTCAATCTTGAATAATTTCATAAATTGAACCTTATTTTACATTGGACAATTATACCATTTTTAATTTTAAAATATTGAAGTATCCTTTACAGAATTGCATTTTTATTTATCACATTTTATACCAAAAGGAATTTCATAAAAATGTATTTATAAATACATTTACAATAGTTATAACTTATAGCTTATAGGGTAGGCACCAGAGATCAGCATGAACCCGGTCCAAAATTTTTTTTCAGGCTGATTAAATGTAGTCTGTTGTTTTACAATACTGAACTTCGGTCCGGACAGGGCCAGGTCTGTGAAAAAAAAACTGCTGCTTTTGACAAATTTAGTGATTTTCCATACGGTTAGATACATAAAATATTACATAGTAACACATAGTCCCAATATGATATTATATTATATATATATATATATATTATATATATATTCAAATAAAAAAATATAGGTTTGGACGGATATAATTTTAGAATTTTAGTATTGGGTAAGATTGGGCCTGAAAAAAATGGCCAGTGCTGATCTCTGGTAGGCACTAAATAGTGTTATAATAACAACTGCATTCAAAGATCAATGTGAATTTGGTTAATCTGAAAAATCTGAGAATAACACATTAAATTACTTAATTAAAATATATATACGAGTACCTATACATATATATTATGTATTAATATTTAATTGGTTAGTTGACTAATACATCATAATAATAAAAATAAATTAAATTATTTAAAAGTCTTTTCTTCCAACCATGGTCTTAGTATTGGTAACGTTGAAGGATAATGGGTCCCAAGTTTTCCGTCATAAGATCCGTCTTCGGTTCTAAATGGATAAGTACCCATCATAATGGGGAGTTGTAGTTTGACATCTTTTTCCATGTTATTCGGTGATATAATGAACTGTAAACAATATATTTTAATTACCTACAATAATAAATTCTTTTATTGAATGTACACACATCCAAAATATATTTTTTTAACATTTTGGATATTTTGTTAGAAGTATTTTTGTCAATCTGATTAAAAGGATGCCACACATCTGATTTTTAGGAGGTCATGTATAGACAATTATTATGAAGTTTTAAGAAAAATTAAAAACCAAGAATTTAAATATATTTTTAAAATAGTCTTGTGACAGTACCATTTTTTATTGTTAGTTAATCGCGATATTAATAATTAAAACAATATAGTTTACGCATTTTTAATTTTTATCAACATGAAAATATTAAAGAAACTAGAAAGAATAAAAGAAAAACTATCATTATTTAGCACCCATTCTACAGAAAAATCAATATATTGATTTTTTTCAATATTAATAGTTATTTAACAATTTTAAAAAATTGATTTTTTTTAACAATTTATAAAACCTGCAAAATACACATATCAGATATTGGCCAAATAGCGCGTTAGATAAGGTATGTAAGTTAATATAACATCATATTAACTTACAAACACTTTTATATTATATTATATATATATATAATATAATATAGTATAAAAATTATAAATGCTTGTGTATTTCACTCGTTTTTAAGGGGTTTTGTATAGGCAATTTGAAGAAAAAGTTGAAAATTTCAAATCGGTCCCGTGTTAGTACCATTTTTATTGTTATGTAATCATGACATTTGTCAAAAAAAAAAACATATTTACCCAAAACTGTTAAAACTGGTTGTTAGAGTGGTTTTAGAGTAAAAAACCTGTTATAAAATTAATAAAAAACAATTTTGGAGTGAAATTCATTTCGGTTTCTTTGATTTATTACTTTAAAAAAAAGTTATTGTAGCTTTAAAATGTTATTTTTTGAACTTTAATAACTGGTTTTTGTGACAGGGGCAGATTTGAGGAGGATGACGTGGCGATCGCCCCCACCTTGGAATTTTTTTTATCATTATTTGAGGAGCATAAAATTTATTTTGAATAGGGGTTAGCCATTTATTTCTCAATTATCCCTATTCGCCCTCCCTTTAAACGAGCTTCAGATCCACCCATGTTTTGTAATAAATTAATTAAAATCCCAAATTAGGTACACTTTAAAATGTCATCGATCATCTATCGATTTTATTATAAGTATTTTAACTCTAAAATTCGTCTCAACAGATCTGCGTAAAAATGTTCTACCACTAAAAATCGTCGGAATAGCTTCCCTTTAATATCAATAATATAATACAATAATTGCTTGTTATTTTGGAATTACAAAATTACAAGTACAAGTTTTCAGTTATGTATATGCTCTACAATTATTATATTTCAATAATATTATGTTATACTTTCGCCATTGGCGGTTTCATTGACAGAAGAAGTACATGCAATGCAACAACCTTGAATAACAGATATAGGTACACTTACATAAATATCATATTGGATGTTTATTAAATGACACCCACGTAAGTTGGTAGGCGGTAATGGTGGCACATATAGTTGTTCGTTGCGCCACTGATCCATTTCGTTAGGTCTGATTTTGTCTCTTTTTAATGATGCCAATTCTCTAGTTTCGGATTGTATTATTTTATTCTTGGCAAAATATTGAATAGTCTATGAAAAATAATGTTGACAATAAAATAATTACCATGATAAATAAATAGTTAAATAAACTGGACATTTTCTTACCAATATCTAGGTACACAGTGTGTTAAAAGTTAAAAGTAACACGAATTATTTCATATTTGCAAATTAAATACTTGTGGATAATTTATATAAATAAAATAAGACCCAAATTCACAAAAATGTACTTTATTGTAAGCAAATACGTATTTCGTTGCCATCAAACACAGACTGTGTAGTCGGTGTTAAGACATTCAATATAGGAACTCAAAACAAAATAAAACGTATCTACTGAAATACGTACCTATTTACTTATAATATACCGAAATAAATTATTATGGCTTTGGGTATCATTATATAAATGTATAAGAATTATTTTGGTCGGATTATCATTGATTTTTGTTCGTGTTTTTCCATTAGATAGGTACCTAGTGGACATTAAAACACAAAATTTCGAAGAAAAATTGTATACCCATTTCTTCCAAATGCGTATAAGATTTTTTTTAACAATCTGGTTTTGAGATTGCATTTGGAAAGCTCAAATTTTTCTAAACAATTTTGACCCATAAAGTTTCTTTCTACCTTCAAAACTGATTGCTTAACAACGGGATCTAAAGTTTCGATTTCTGTATGTAGGTACCTATAATGCGTATTTATTATATTTCTTAGCCGTCTACCTATGAATTTGAAAATATTTAATGAATTTCGTGTAATTTCTTGTTTTTTCACTAGTTTATATTCACAAGTATAACATTTTACACACTTTTAACCAAGTTTATAACCTTAATTACACATTTACAGTGCGATTATAATTTATTTATTAGTAAAAATCTAAAAAAATCAGTTATCAGTTGACAGTTATCACCATTTTTAACCATTTATTTATCAAAATTTACGAATAACAGTGAAATTGTTTACACGTTAATTAGATTTTTTTCGGAGATATCTTAAAACAGTAATCTATACTAACTCTCCTAATAATTTTTAAGAATTAAAAAGAATAAATAAACATTGACGTATGCTCAGCTGACCTAAGAGCAAATATTTGTGGCTATACGCTAGAGGTCCTGCGGTGGGCGGCGGTTGAAAGCATACATTGTTATTTGTTCAAAACAGAAATAATTTTGAACAATTCACTAACACTAACAGCTCCACTTGTTCGAAACGGGAGAGATGTGCAAAGACAACAATGGTCCAAAAAATGTCTCTGCTGCTCTTGCGCGTTGACATTGGTTCTTATTTTTGATACAGCGCATAACAGAGGTATATATTATGGTATACTATATACCTATTATATTAATTTGCACTTTGCAGCTATATCATACAGTGGAGTATTCAGAATTTTGAAATGGGGGGAAAGGACATTTAAAAAGGCATTATATTGTAATAGATTTTTTAGCTTTGAAAATTCATGAAAAAGGACAGCGGAAGGGATTACACCCTCAACTACACCTTAACTGAAATCGTGCGGGGTTATATGATCCTACAGATGTCCAAAACTACAAAGAGGTGCGTTCCAAGATTGCAGTATCTATATAATATACAGTAAGTACCTATACTATAAAACTACCAAAGATCATCTCACCTCCGTCAATGTAGCTCTAGTGGACTTAATTGTAACTTTACTGTTGTTGGTGACTGTAGCCGTGATTTCGATAGTTTCACCGGGTACATAGGCTCCTTTGTCCAAACATACCTGACACTCGACTAGACCGGACCCCAGACACATGGCCTTCGAAAGCTTGTGATCGATGTCGCACCGGAATGGTTCCTGTAACACGAAATTTGTAGATACATTATAATATGATTTAGAAACAGATGTGGCCGAGTATGTGTATAGGTTTTACTACAGATAAAATGGAAGGCTCCATGTTGAGATCGATCGGGTTCATGACGATGAAGACTTGTTGGTTTTTGTGAGTGAGCGAGTTGGGCTCCCTGAGCGCCGCCTTACAGTAGTACTGGACCCAGCCGGACTTGCCGAGGAAAGTGGACGGCAACCCCGGGGGCAAGCCGAGTTTGAACGGGAAACTGTGAATTCCCGGCGATAACATTACCGGCGGTTGTCCTGAAAACAACGTAAAAAATACAAATCCAGTTTATTGTGGATATTATACAATACCTATGTAATAATGTACACTGCCGTGCACAAAATATAAAAGTTCAGGAATCGTATTTTAAATATTTTAGTATTTTACCTTAAATGAGCTCGTTCTCTAAACTCTTAATATTTGGCATTTTCAAAATGATTAGGTTAGGTTTATATACTATAGAATATAAAGAGATACATAGATATAGTTATAAATGAGATGCAATTGCATATCGCTTTAGACGATTTTTGTACTTGTTTCCTCTTATTTCCTTATGTCATTTTAAAGGGATTTAAAGTAGGAATTTTGGAATTTTGACTAGTGAAATTGATTCGCAATTAAATTATCTGTCTAATGTCTATAGACAGTAAACACCAAAAATATTGATTTGACGAAATTGGAGTTACTGCTTAGTCTAGTCGCATAGCACGGCAGTGTAGGGCTCGGACCTAAGTATAATCTATAGATTAATTTTATGAAACTACGAATAAAATGTAAACAGTTTTTAAAGCATTTTTTTTTTTTTTTTGTATTAACAATTATTTTTAATTTTAAGGACGTAATTCTTAATTTTATGATTTGATGATAAATATATAACGATTATTATAATATTAGTTGTACCGTGCATTTGTTTTTTTTCTTTCAATAGGTTTTTGAAATTTAATCATTAATCAAAATCTACCATAAACTGCTATAATTTTCAATATATAGATACTTATACTTATAGGTATTAATACTTCCTTATATTGAACTAAACAAGATTTTTATTTTTATTAATTATATAGATTTATTTTTAAAGCATTTAATTTCGAGCCCTAATCTAAATCAAATATGGAATAGGTCTGTTAGTCAATTTCATCATTTATATTAGTTTATATTGATATACCTGGTTCTCCGAGGAGTCTCATTCGAAAATCTATGTAGTTTTCTTTGTCATAGATCCTCTCTCGCCGTTTGCTTTTCAAACGTACAACGCCTTCGCCGATCACGTGAAAATGTAATCCTACAAAATATAATGAGAAAATATAGTCATATTATTCAATATTTATGAATTGTGATATTGAATAGTTATATAATCATAATGCAAATTAATGATTTCTAAATTATAAATTAGTTTCTTAAATCAACTAATCTTAACGTGGGTATATCAAATATTTGAAATTGGTATTTGGTTGTGAGACAATAATAATATTATAATACATTTAATGTTGTAGGTCATGGTTGCCGTTATTTTGTCAATTATATTATTATATCACCGACCTCTGTAACAGCTATATAATTTTTGATTTTTTACATCATTATTATTCGTATTTACGTTTATTCTGGATTGCAAAAACTTTCATATTAAAGTCCAAAGAATTCTTAACTATTTATAAATAGTTTTTCAATGATCAAATTTAACGACTCGCATGATTGATCAAATCAATTTTAACGAATCGTTAATATTATCAAAATATTGCATAACCCATCTTTTAAAGGACGTTTCACCTATACAATTAGCATTAAATAATGCTTTTGTATTACCAATTACCATTATTTTATGTACTAATATTCACCTATATGTATAAATTAAATATAGGTACCTATACAATACACACTACCACAAAAAAAAAAAAAAATGAGGAATCGTAATAGTAGTAGGTGTATTTACCTATATATAATAACCTAATTTTACTATTGTTCATTTTTGATGAACTATTATTCATTTTTAATTAATTTTTCCAAAAATGTATCTATTTGTAATAAAATGCCGAACTTAATTACATTCAATTATTAGTACTAAATTTGTATCTCTACTCTCAATGTTAATTTCTAAATAGGAAACTCAAAACATATATTTTATAATTTTGTGATTACTTATGTTATTTATTCATTAACATTTCAATAATGAAAAATAGTATCATCGATTCATAGAGAAATACATTTGATTTGGCAAAATTATTGGAACACTATACCTGGATACTATATAAACTAACTCAAAAACATGAAAAAAAAAACACAGTTATATGTATACTCCCTTAATTCAACAGGTTAAGAATTGGACACACCATCCCTTCCTAATAAATAAAGATCCACCACCTATCTGCAACATATGTTACAACATAATGCTCATCATAAAACTTGTTTTTAAGAAATACCCATTGTATCAAACTACATGCATAATATAAATAAAGCTAAAAAATTATATTGTACTCGGCAAGGACGAAACCACCATTTTCAAATTCCTGTCTATTGATAATCAAATGAATAAAATTTAGTTAATTGTAAACTATATTACACATTTATAAATTATATTTATTGACATTTTTCTATTGTATGAATTAATGTATTATTATTATTAATATTTATGTATTAATGTAACTAATATTCATTGGCTGTTGAAACTTTTTATTTAAAAAAAAAAAAAAGTACACTTCGCTCGTTGGGTGTCAGTAGGGATGGTAGCACTTCGCTTATCGGATAGGATACTCTTGGTGGATGTATTTCATTCGAAAGCAATGATAAAACATTGCATTCGAAAAAACTATTCTGAGCACAGCTTCGGTATGATACACCTACATAAATTTTATAATGTTACCATATCTATATTATATTATTTCAGTATATACCTATTATAGAATATTATCCAAAAAACATTTATTTTAGCCAGTATAAAGGAAAGTTTTTCTTCGTATATAATATACGATACCTATCCGTAGTAGACTGAAATATAGGTACCTACGAGAGTGAATTTTCCTATCCTTACACTAAAAAATAAATACATATAATTTGTATTATAATTTATAAAACAATCCTTCTCCTTTACATAATTTTTTCACTTCTAATTTTGTGTACAAAATTGTCATTAGTTTTTGTTCAATTTTCACGTCACAATAATTTCATAAATTCATTATATAGTATACGGTGCTCAATGGTAGTCGTTCTTCAATGTTCATCAAAGTTGTTTCAGGCGAGTAAAAATAGGTAAACCGATATTTTTATAAGGTCATTTGTGGCTTGTACCTAGGTATATAACAAATATTCTTGTAACAAAAAAAGAAACCATGTAAAAAATGCATCAGGCAATAGATTATAGATTACATCACAATAGTTGTAGGACAATTATTTACCTTGTTTTCGTAAATGATAATAATAATTACATAGTAGAAAATAAATACAAAATACTTGTTTATAACTTGTTAATCTTCTTTAACAGACAGTTGGTCTATTGGAATTTAGGGCAATAATATTGACATATCTCCGAGAAAAAGACATGATTAAATTATATAAACTGTAATATATCAATAATATATATATATATATAAATAAATATACACAAAAAGACAGAAAAGGTACGACTAGGGAAGTTATTCTGCAATATACAAAAATATGTTTATTAACAATTATTAATAAAAATAAAAATTAATTTTATTTTTAGAAATCCAAAATTATGAACTTGCCCCAGTGGAAAACAATCAACTATCTAGTGGCAATTATCTATATTTAAATTTATGGGACAAATGTATAAAATTGTAACTTTCAACTAAAAAATGATGTTCTTAGAATAAAAGTATCACAAATAATAAAAAAAATGACAACACTTCTAACATTTTAGTTTTTATAACATAGTTTTGTCAGGTTACTTATTATCTAATTGTAATCAAATAATGTTGTTTTACCATGCATAACTAACAATAACAAAGTAATAAATGTAACAAAATAACTTGGCAAGTACAACACTTACATTATTAAATATTTACTTTCAGTTTAGAGTTAAGTCTCTTAGTAACTCTTAGAAATTAATATCAAAATAAAAACAAATTTTAGTGACTTTTTGAATTACATATTTATACAAACAAGTGAAAAACGTCATTATACATTTTCCCATATTGATTGTTTCGCTTACCCTTAAAATGTATATGATACCATATATTGTATGAATATATACAGTAAAGTGTAACAAACATTTTTCCTATATTAAAAGAACATCGTACATATGTAATAGAGTAAAGAATTTAGTTAAATTTTATTTTTGTATTTTATAGGACTCAATTAGCTACATGTCCCAGTTCTTCACTTACCCCAATTGACCTTATATAAATACGATATAATATTACCCTGAACCTTTATAATTTTATACCTTACTTTTTCACTTAAAACGGTAGGTACGTGTATAAACTAAGTATTTTCATCAAGTCGTGTATTTATTGTTTTACTTAAATATATATTTGAATTTATAAGTGGTAAATAGCGGTTATAAATGTATAATACTCTGCATAGGGGCGTCATTTGTGGTATTTAGACTATACTTTTGCAGTCTTATTTTTTTTTATATGTGTCAATGGCCCACGTAATTGTTGTGTCGATATCAAGCCATCCCACTGCCTACATTGGACTAATATTGCGTCCCCAATATGGTTATATATGGTTTGACGGAACCAAAAAAAAGCTCAGCTGAGTGGAAATTTGACTGTTCATATATATACGCGAATGACCTTTTTTTCCCCTATAAACTTGATTTGTAAAAATATGTTTGTGAACCCAGGGCCAAGGCGATCACGAGACCGGTACTATAGGAAGATAATATGTAGATTTCGTTAAAATCTTTTTAAAAAAAGGTCATCAACTTTCTTAGGACCTAATTCTTACATAAAAAATGGCCCGATGGAACGAAAAATTGGCCTACTTCAAATGTTTGCTTCCCTATTTACAAACTGAAATAACGCCCAAATAATACCTACTAAATAATAAGAATTAAAGGGGGTTGACATATGTATACTTAATTTGTGTAATCATTATGTATATATAGTTATACATATTCTTTAAAAAATGATATATACTGTAAGTATATACTGTTCGCATACTGTAAGTATATACAATTTAATTGGAGTCAGTCCCCAGGACTCCGGCGTGTTATAAGTGCCATATTTCGGGCCATAGGTGCATGTGTATTGCGTATACCTAAAGAACTATATTTTGACACACTTATCATCATAATTTTACGCTCATTTTCCTTTGCGCGAGCATATAATTGATGAAATTAAATATTGTAGAATTGTATTGCACATAAGACACTTTTATGTTATAATGTTTTATGCCTATCGCCCACAGTCGTCGTGCACAGATAAATCAAGCCTATTGCATACATTTTAATAAACAATTTTAAGAACCCATATATATTATCAGGACACCAGATGTTATAGGTAGTACTACGCCTACTTATCTAAACTCTAAAAAATGTCCATTCCAAATAAAAATACATATATGGACGTGCAATAATGCCCATATAATAAACGCAATGTACAAGCATATTAGATTCATTAAAAATATAGGCTGTCCTTTAAAGCTCGCAGCCTACCACAAAGTTGTGTACTACCAGATTATAATATAATAGGGGTAGTAATGTAGTATACTATTCTTATTAAAATGTATACATTAAAATTATTTTTTAAATATGACAATAATATAGACAGTAAAAATATACAAGTTTTTTTAAATTATAATATTTTATACCGGTAGTCTCTAAAAAAACATTCAAACGTATCGAGTTTATATTTTATACCCCTCTATGGTCTAAGGTCTTCACCATATTATGTTTCAAAAAGATATCTGTAAATTAGGTATTTATACTGTAACTATATAATAAGTAATATTTTTATACTTCCCGTATAAAATGATAGACCGCACACTAAATTAAGGACGGTAAAAAAAAATATTTTATTTAAAAATAATTTATTTATAATATACCGTTACTGATGAAAAATTATTATGATTTATGAAATATAAATCACAATGTTCATTATCTTTTTTTTCGTAAATATACGTTTTCAAATATTATGAGTTATACAAACAATTTAAATATAATATATATGTGTTACATATTATCTGATATCACATATGGGACTATATAATATATAGGTATACGTACTCTACTTGTATACATAGAAACTATATATTATAATATATTATATTACTTTAAGTTTCCTTATATTTTTTACACGACAAACTTATAAATACTGAAACGAGAAATGAATTATATAACTAATTAGTCCCGTACATAGGACTCGTCGAGACAAATCCGCAAGTAGGTATATCTCTATAATCACGTTCTATATTTTATTTCTAATGGGCAATTCTATAAATTTAGTTTTCTATAGACATTCAAACTATATACTAATTATAAGTGAAGGAAATACGGTTTACTAATATAAATATTATAATATATATCGTATTCGCGTATGTATTCGATCTTTTAAAATAATTCGTACAATACAATTTCATAAAATTTTTATAAAATGGTCAACTTTTCATGAAATGGATATAGGTATGAATAAATAAATATAGAACTTATTTCTTATCGCTTGACTGTTTCCCGCGCCGTCGTCTTATCACTCCAAACTCCTGAAATCGACGATTTTTTCGACACCCCGAAGGTCGGATTTGCGTTTCCAGGACGTTTAAGGCCCGACTGAACATTTTTTTGCCTACAAACCGTCCCTATACGACCATAAAATTCGTTCCAAGTATGTGTATATTATGTTTCAAAATACGGTACCGTCCGTTATCTGAATAGTTTAAACACCAGAAATTTCAAGCACTTTATCATCTCGATTAGATAGCTTAGCGGTACAGGGCATCGATAGATTAAACGAACTTTCGATATAGGTACATCGGTTCGATTTGTCTTTTTGGATTTTTTATCGATCTCGTGATTCGTGGAAATAACGAGTGTGTATCCGATATAAGCGGTATGAAGACGAAATCGTTCGTTTTCTTATCATTGCAACTTTTATTATTTAGTATTTATCATGGTATATTTATTATCTTTTTTTCCGTTCGTTTGAACTACGTATTGTACCGAGTACCTACCTACTATAGATCCAGCGGTGGATTTGGGGAGGGACACAAGGGGACGGAGCTACTCTACATTTTTTTCATGTCTAACAACGTACCCCTTAATTTATTTATCAAGGAACGCAGTGTTTGTTTTAATTTTAATTTTAAATTTTTAAAAATTATAATTTTTTTTTAGAAAAATCGTGAAATTATGAAAATGAATTTTTTTTATCCTTATCACATAATAAGTTTTAGTTAAAAAAATTATATAAAATGTTGAATAGTTGATCTTATCAAATCATATTAGTATCATATAGGTAATAAATAATCTTCATTATCTGTGAATGGTTAAAGTCTAAAAGGATGGCGAAATAAATGCTACACCGATAAACTTCATTTCGGTCTATATCTACAACTTCCTCGATTATTCATTTAAAAGGAAAAGTGTTAAATTATTTTGAAAGAGGAATACTTAAACCATATATGCTATCTTGAAAATATGTAATCCAACAATGATGTAAAAAAATGTTTGAATTTTTTTATTCATGTTATATAATAATCTAAAATGTTTTTAAAAATGTCCCTTGGTTAAGAAACTTTGGATAGGGGGTGTGGGGGATGAAGTCCTCCACAGCTTACTTTTTCTTTAATATGTCACGGAACTGATTTTTTAACTAAGCTCAGAGTCCGTTCTTATTTTTTTTCCAATTCAACCACTGTATAGATCCGAATATTTAATTATATTATATCCAGTGACAAATTCGTATTTTTTTTTTTTTGGACATTCGTTACTATATCTTATTACTAAAATAATATATTTAGTGACATCATAAAATGTATAAATTTCTTTGTTTGACAGAAATAGATAATTATGTTGTTATATAATCGTTTAATTAAAATAAATGATTTATCAATAATTATCAATGATTTTAAATTCAATGCATCCACCACCAGTATCCTAAGTTCGAAGTTTCTAAATGAAGCGCTTCTTTACTGACTGGCTTTTTAATTTTAGCTATTACCTATGCCTATGGCTATTTAATGTAAAAATGTTATACAAAGATTTTTTAGAAACGTTTATAAGGGATTGTTAGATCTTAGATAGGACCCATTGTGGATCACGAAGGGAGACTACGAAAATCATAAAATTATAATATATCTATACCTACCTAATAATTTTTTTACGAAACAATTTTCAACATATTCATATATATTCAATCTAATAGAGATTTTAAATTAATTATTACACCAATAAATAATATCCTAAATTAAATTATAAATTAAATTGATAATATATATAAAAAATCCCCCTCCCCGCCACTTGGTAAAATGTGCAAGTCCTCTCCAAATCTCAGACTTTGTGAACATTTGTGCATTTTTAATGTATTTTTTTACACGTATCTAAATGATAAGTTTCATACATACCTATATAAATAATAATAATATTAAATATATATTTATTTAGTTGGTTTAATAACAAGGTCGAATGCTAAATTATAATTGACGGGTATAGACAGAATAAAAGATATTAAACAAAATAATAAAACTGTTATTCCAAACCATAAGTTTAAAATAATAATGAAAGACTTTTGAAAATACCTTATTTTTAACTCATTATTTTAATTTGGTACATATTATCACACATGGCCATCTTTATTGTCGTGTTTTATCGCAGTCATCATGTAATTATTATATGTATTATATGCCGAAATCCAAATATAGGTAGTGCCATTTTCTTTCGTCGTCTACTGACTCGTTTTATGCGCGATCGATACGTCTAATATATGTGTTAAATGACAATCTAGAAAACTTGTAATTTTTATACTGAAATAATATTTCACTACCGTCTACCTATACAGACCAGTAGACCACGATTTAAAGGAGACCAAGAAAAGCGCGTTCACGGAGCCCATCAAGTTTTACAGTTAACCCTCTATCAAATTTTGAATTTTTAAATTTCACGATATTGGTTATATATTTGTTTTAAATCAATTTTGATTAGTTTTAATTATTTTATTATGTTAAGTAGATGTCATATAGTATCTACAATACTATAGTTCATAATAGTGACATGTTTAGTTTACATGTCTACATGGCTACATAAATTAATAACTGAAATCATAACTGAAGAAAGGATGAATAAAAATAAAGTCATTATTATATTTTAATTGTACCTATGTTTATGTTTTATAGCCAACTGTGGAGTGTGAATGTCGATATTTAGATAAATAAATTCATTAAATTTAGATTAAATATTAAGAATTTAAATAGGTAAAGTAAAAAACTAAAAACTACTTGAACAAAAATATAATGTTACAAGTTGTTTTAAAATCTAAAATGCATCATGAATAGATCGACTGGAGTACTTTTTATAATTTTGTAGGCGAATATATTAGGATAGGTTTAATAATAAATTATTATAAACTATACAAGTAAGCACCTATATAATATGTTTGGTATTTATTAAAAATGTACAAACAAGGTAGGTCTGTAAAAATAATATTAATAATAATTAATTACCTACCTAATCTTTTAAATCTAAATACCTATCAACATTGAATTTATAATATATAATTTTATATTATAAAATCAATACTATCAGATATCCCTAACCTATTAATTATCATCCTACTATTAATATGTACCTACTCATACTCGTTCAAAACGATATCTGATGGTTTCTTTTTGCTATTTACTAAGTTCGTAGTAATAGTCATAAAGTCACATAAACATTATTGTTTATATACCTATTGCCTCTTGATTTTGTTGTAAACATAATAACGTAAAAATATTGTCACAGAAAACAGAAAGACTAATATAAACAGATGGCTAAAATGTATTATTTACGTTACACGTTGAACCTACTGCAGTCATTAATATTATACGAAGGTCGGAAGAAAATGCAGTCAACAAAATACTATTATACAACTTACAACTATTAACCACACCTTTACACTTATGACATACACATTTAGAGACATTAAAGACATCTCTGAATAGTTCACAATGATAGATTATTTATGTATTATGGCATTAGGTATATTGTATAGGAGTATGTATTTATAGGATTTATAGGACATAAGATGCAGTTTATATTTTATTCATTTTTTTCGTACCATTATTATTCAAATAAATCATACAATATTAAAATTAATAATTAGTTAAATCGCTTTCATATTTGTTCAGAATATTCTCATTAATTTTATGTAAAAATTGTGTAAACAAACCATGCACGGATACAAGGGGGCCATAGCAACAATGGCCCTCCCCAAAATTTCAGATTTTGTGAAAAAATGTATACGAAAGACCTTTTTTTTGCTTATTCTAATAATTTATTGATATTTGATGCACTCCCCCCTCTCCAATTAGACATCCTGGATCAACGCCTAAAATAAATACAGATAATATATAGAGAACATTTTGAAACAAATTCGGTATAGAATATACAAAACTAATAACTATAGAACCATACTAAATAAAAAAAAAAATTTTGATGGCAGTCAACAGGTCATTTTTAAATACTTTCAAATACTAAATGTATATAGATTCATTTTTTTAAAAATTACATTTAAAAATCCATAAAGATAATACAACGTAAATAATTTGAAAAATTGCAGTACACCCAGTAGGGGGCGGAAGCACTTCGCTCGTTGGACATTAGGTAAGTTACAGCTCGGTAGTGGATATAATAAATTTGAAAGCAATGATAAATAATTTTATCGAAAGAAATATTTATACATATCGGTATAGAAGTATAACTATTACTGTCAAAAAAAAAAAAATGTATGACGTATTATAACTATAAAATACACACTGTGTACAAATTTTAAATTTCTAACTCCATTTTTTTTTTTTTTTCGGAATTATGGGGAAATCGTCAGTTTTTTTCTTTCCTGTGTTTGTTTTTCCTTATACACATTTATTTGATATATATATATTTATCAATATACATATATACAAATTTGCTACCGAAAAATGGGTAGTACACATGTAGCGACTGGATCAAGTCTTCTGGTCAAAAAGTTGTTCACAGAAAATAAAAATAAATTACCTACATAAAAATTCAGCTTAAAATGTAAAATATATTGATACCGCATTATATTCTATATAGGTAGAATGTAGATACTTATATGTATACCCGATATATTATTAGTTCGTCGTCTAGGATAAAATGTACAAATTTACGTTTTGTAAAACGTAAATTACGTTTTGACTTTGAGAGAACCGTGCAGCAAAAAAAACACTGTACGGTCTCCAGGATGTGTATCGCGGCTATTCGACTTTGTTTTTAATCGTACAGTCATGTTTTTTATGATAGATTTCCACGGTATACCATGTACGGTATAGTTTAGTAACAGGAGGATATGCGAGACAAACATACCGACTATAATATATTGTGTATACGAAAATAACATAATGATTCCGGTCTCACGGCGGAACGCGAGAATATAATTTCGCGTCGAGGGAATTTCTGAGTAGTTATAATGAAAGTTTTACTAAAAAAAAAAAACGCAGTTTTCTCCGATGACAAATTAATACGCAAAAATTAAATAGATAGGTACTCGCTCGTGTGGCACTGCAGACGAAAACAAAGACACGCGCGTTTCGCGTTTACACGTTACACGGTCGCGCCGAGGTCGGATTTTGTTTTACGCCCACTCCACCGGCCGACAGACTGCAGGTAGGTATTGCACTATACCTATACGTATACCTACACTTTCACTCGGTTACAACATACCTATAATATATATTATTATTAATATATATATAGGTAGTGTTACTTTTATTTTATTTTTACAGACCAACGATGAGTTTTTTTCTCATCATAAAATCGTCCGAACAAAAATATTCGAGTACATAATATAATATAATATAATATAATATACATCATATTATAGTATTATAGTCGTGTATATCGTATAATGTTATTTACCCAAGGCTTGCGTATCGTCCTTGAGCTCGACCAACACGCGACCGCTCAAAAACTGTCCCGGGAAATACAACAGATTGGTGTTGTCGAAGAGTATGACGAATTTTTCGAGTTTTCTGGACATGATGGCGACCGGGAAAAACGGAAATCACGATTGGCGACGACACACTCAGGCCACTATTGGGCGATAACCACTATTATTACACGTACGTGCGTATGGTACAATGACGCGACAAACAATGTCGATTGTAATTTATGACGAATATTATACACCGTCGTCAGCGCGGAAGAGCCGCACGGGACTCGGCGAGCAGAATGGGCGGCGGCGAATGGTGCACGTCGTCCGCCGAGCACCGAAACACGTTCACTGCCACTGCGGGACGCGCGTAACCTAGCTGCTGGTATACCGTCGCCACGATATTGTCTGCTGTCGTATAGGAGGTACCAACGCCCGCGCCCGTTCGTACGTCTCGCGTGTGCGCCGTCGGCGGCAGGCTCGGCGGAAACCTGACCGCCAAACGGATTGTATAGGTATATTCTACCACGTCCTGTATCATGACCATGTTCGAGTGACGTCGCGTCTCCTGCGGTACGAGGTCGACGATACGGACGTGTCGTCGGCAAGCAGTGTCGCCGGATTCAACGGAATTCGTCGCCCGGCGGGCCAAAAATAATTGTAGCGCCCCCTTTTTAATAGATTTCAACGAGCCAAGAAAATCGGACATTCCGTCAATTGTCAAAAAAAAAAAAAAAATTTTCATAAATCCCGGTCCGAGAGGGCCGGTTTATCAATCGAATTTGACGGATCATTAAATAGCTGTTGACTAGCGTTAATCAACTGATCAGTGTGAGCCCGATGTTTATCAGTCACTTTTAAATGATCGATTGGTGGAAATCGACTGATTAATTTAACGGGTGGTCTGCGCCCCGACTAAACTTTAATCGGTAGTGTAATAACATTATGCACACATGTGTGTATCGAATTCTCAATATAAAATATAATATACGAATTATTTCGAAATTATATTATATAAAGATAGAAATTGATTCGGACTATTCATCAGACGAAGAGGCAATTGTTGAATTTCTTTTGTGGGAAAGACGACCATGCAGAGTAAGGCCTAGGGTAGACCATTATTTTGGATGAAAATGATTTTTTCATGCTTTTTCGTCTAACGAAACAGACAGTTGAGATATTTTAGGTTTAATTGAGAAGGAAATTAAAACTCCAATGGATAGGAATCAT
Source organism: Pemphigus obesinymphae (assembly GCA_025469235.1). Classification (NCBI taxonomy): domain Eukaryota; kingdom Metazoa; phylum Arthropoda; class Insecta; order Hemiptera; family Aphididae; genus Pemphigus; species Pemphigus obesinymphae. The sequence continues at coordinate 35,361 of JAIPRL010002089.1, read as the reverse complement.
TCATCCATCGTAAAACTTCTGCTTTTATGCACTATAGGAACTATGCTAATCTCGGTTGGAGATTTTTGTGATGTTAGCAAAAGCTTTGCCTGTCATATTGTGAGGCAAGTTTCTTTTACCATAGCACGTCTTGCCCCACTGTTCATTCAAATGCCTTTATCAGAAAGAGAAATTCAACATAATCAGTTGTAATTTTATAAACGAGTGAAACTGTCTAGAATAATTAGAGCTATTGACTGTACCCATGTAAAGATACAGTCTCCAGGGGGTTTATATGCAGAAAACTTTCAGAACCATAAGGGACATTTTTCAATAAATGTACAGACAATCAATTCGGAAGATCTGAGATTCCTTGATATTGTTGCACGATGGCCTGCAGGCTCTATTATATATAATTAATATTTGCAATATTTTCTCCAACTGTTACAAAATAATTGTTAAATTCATTTGTAATAATAATATTATCTGTCAATTTTTTATTTTGATCATTTATTATAATATATTGAATATCTAACTTCTTTTGTTTATTTTCTTGGTTTAGAGATTCATTAATAATTTTCCAAATAGTCTTAGTATCACCACCACATTTAATTACTTTGTTGTTGAAGTAAATATCTTTCACATATTTAATTAATCTAGTTAATATATTTCTATATACAATCAATTTATGCATATAATTCATGTTGAAAGGTTGTAGTTTTAATTTATTAAACATCTTATCCCTATTACGAATTGAAATAACAAGACCTGCAGTAATCCAATTTTTATTTTTATTTTTTACGGTTTGATAAAGAAATACACTTAGTATAATTAAAAAGTTTAATTAACTTATCTAAAATTTCAAAAAAAAGCATTTATAGCAATATTAACATTATTTGAATTTAACACCTTAAATTAATAATTAATAAAGTTCATTATTAATTTATAAATATTATTAATACCTTCATAAAATGTAAATAGTTTTAAAAATATCAGAGAAGGAATTATTTCAAATATTAAATAAAACCGGACGACTACCTTGACGATCTTTTATCTTTTGAGAATCAGATTGATCTCGAAAGTTTGAACTTTCGGCATTTAACGATTTTCGACTTTCAAGGGGACGTAATAATAATATGCATTTGCATAATTTTATTTTGTCTATTCAAAGTTAAAATATCTAGGTAAGTAGCTACTTATAAGTAATAATATTGTACCTGCCACAGTTTATTATACATATATCATCTGATATCTGTGTATTGTACACACATATTGATAATATAAATGTGATAAGATTCTAATTCTCACAAAAATGGTGGACCGATGGTGACTTCAAACATTTACATGGGAAACATAGATAGCCGTAGCCAATCTAGTTTATTATACATATCTGTGGATTACCCAATAATATCCATGATAATATCAAAGTCGCACATTATAGGTATCACACAAATTGTTCAATAATATTTTCGAGCCCCTGATCTAGTCAACGTATGACGTCACAGAGAGCGCAGATGAACTGGACGGGTTATACCCGTTCGTGTTCGTATTTCCCATGGCTAAATATCTAGGTATGACAGCAATATTTACGTTTTCGTCCAGATGTGCCGATGATTCTATGAATGGCCAGATGTGCCATTCATAGAATAAAAACAGAAATTGTGACGTCACTGCCGAGGATTTTTAAACGTAGACGAACGAGTGTATATCTATGTATTATTAATTTCATCGGCAGATGACGTAGTACCTACTCATGCGCAGTTCGAATTGCTGACATACCTATAGATATTTAGCCATGGTATTTTCTAATAATAATCAATCTATGTATGTACCTATTATGCACATTTTGACCTTTGGGTTAGAGAATGAGAATACCAAATTGATTATATGTAATCAAATATCAATGATAATACCAATAACGTGTCGTCGCGAGAAAAGTCTATATTATACTTGCGCTTTGGGGTGCACGTTGTTATATAAACCAGTTTAACGCCCACACGACAACATAAACGTTATGTGAAAAAAAAACGCATTGGCAGTTCCAGTGTTTCCATTTAAAGCAACATCGTCGATGTCGTTGGCGGTTGTCGCGGGCGCTGCACGGCCGCCGAGGGTCGACGTGCGTTGTTCGATACAATGGGCGCGACCGCCGCGGCCCTCGAGATGTGCATAGAGTGTCCGACGAGTAGTACACCGCCAACACGATGGCGACAAAATAACGGACACGTGTTTTTTTTACAATAGGCCTCTCTCCGAATAATGTACGAACATATAAATAAACGATAGTGATATTTTGTGCGATTGTACTGTTGTAATTGAAAATACAGTACGTAGATATGCTAAAAAAAAATAAAAAAAAATATTATTAAACAGACGAGGAATAATATAAATACATATTTTTTATAGCACTGTACAGTGTATATACACGTAGAAGCACCTCTATACCTATCGTCATCACGGTGTGCAGCGTACGCTATATTTATATTTATATACATAAACGCCAAACCTATTTGGCCGACCTCAAATAGTTGGGAGAGAAGGCGAAGGAGAAGAAGAAGAAGAAGATACATAAACGCCAAACGGCTTTTAACAATGAGTACGAGACAATTGTTAAAAAAATATATTGAGATAGGAATAGGTAAACATATACGCTCAAGGAGCCGGGATGAGTCTACCTTACCATGCAGTCGATTTAACAAAAATAATTGATCCGCCTATTTATCCATACCGGGGCACAGTACTCCGCAGTGTATTCAGTTGCGGAGTACTGTGCCCCGATATGAATAAATAGCACGCATACCAATAAACTTGATACCCAGCTCAACTCAACAATGAAAATCATAGGAGGAACATTCAAATCTACCCCCTTAAAATGGCTTCCAGTACTAAGCAATATAGCTCCTCCCAAGATCCGAAGGGAACAAGCTCTCATACGGGAATGGTCTAAGATCAACAATAATAAGAACCTTCCGATACACGCGGATTTAAGAATAAATGAGGATAGATTACGTCTTAAGTCCCGCAAACCACCCTGGTTAACTGCAAAGAAGCTAGTACTGGAAAACATTGAGGGAAATATCAAATGGCTTAAGGAGTGGTTGGCGGAGAACCCTGACGTACAAAACATTGTTACCAATCCAACATCCAAACAACCAGGCTTCGATCTGCCTAGACAAATTTGGGTGACCTTAAATCGCTTTCGGACCGGCCATGGAAGAAGCAATCACATGATGTACAAAATGGAAACTACATAATAATCCTTCCTGTGATTGTGGAATTGATAAGCAAACAGTCCTCCATATAGCAACTGAATACCCGATCCGCGCATTCAAAGACACTTTAAACGATATCCATACAGTTAATGGGGATGTAGTCGATTGGATACGAAACCTGGACATTAATTTATGATCGTTTTAAATATCTCCCAGCTATAATAGTTACCATCTGTCATAAAATCAACATTAATCTAATTTTTGTAATGTATAGTTTAGCCTATTTTAATTTAATTTTGTTCTATTTTATATTATCTGTCTGTTAATATTTACATGTTTAAATTTGTTGCTCTACTCTGTCATACGAAATATATATATATTGATCCGCCTTAAGCCGCCTGTTTTTAAGTGAACTGAGTTTTAAAACTTTCATTAGCGGTGTATAATTATGCTAAGGGTGATCGATTTTCAGTAAGAACCCTGCAAAGCCGAGAAACCGATTTTGGACTTCTAGATTCAACTAGGTTGCTTACAACCAGAAGAGAAGGATTCCAAACTATCGAGCCGTAATCTATGATAGAACGTACAATGGCGGAATAAATTATAATTAAAAGTGTGACGTCGTATAAACCCAACTCCCAAGAAGCCGCAAGGCCTTACAAGAAATATGTTCGATATGAGATCTAAAGGATAGAATAGGTGTATAAATGAATCCTAAATTTTTAATCTTGGAGACATGCTTTAAATGTGAGCCATTAAGAGAATAATTATAATCTATAAGTACTCGGGATCTAGAAAATTACATGACTTTACATTTGTCAGATTTGAGATTCGGGCCAACAGCATTGCACCAGATGAAAAAACTATTAATTAACGATTGAAGGGCGTCGCAATCACTTTTTGAAGATACCCGGGCTAAAAGTTTAGCGTCGTCGGCGAAAAGAAGTATACGACAAGACGAAACAAAAACACTGTATTAATAAAAAGATTAAATAGTAACGGCGATAAATTTCCACCTTGGAGAACCCCAGATGATACCATGAATATTTTTGATGAAACGTCGAATAAGTTAACAAATTGCAATCTATCAACCAAGTAAGAGTGGAATCTTGACAAAAACGAATCCCCAATCCCAAGCATATCTAAGATATAGATAAGAGAGATATGGTCCACAGAGTCAAACGCCTTTGAAAAGTCCGTGAACATAGTCCACTTGAACCCTGTCAACAAAAGCGTCACGAATAAAACAAGAGAAAACCAAAGAGCTAGTTATTGTTGAACGACCTGGGAAAAAGCCATGTTGATCAATAGATATTGTAGGCAATGGCATTCTTTCTATTCGTTTAAGAACTAGGTAGTTGTTTGATAAGCTTACCAATAAAGGGAAGATTTGATATTGGCCTATAATTAGTGGCCAAAGTTGGATCACCTGATTTACATAATACATGATAATATAATACCACGGTACGCGATATTCGCTTAAAAATTATTATTCTCGTTTTTCATTAATATTGTAATTCGTAACGTTATTCTATGTAGGCGTATACTGGTATCAAGCGTAAATGTCGCCCATTTTATCGAATGCTACTAACAGGCCACTGAAATTAAATTTGAACGACGAAGGCTTTGAACTTTCAAGGTCATTTTCTTCTCTCATCATAATAATACCGATCTACATAATATAACCACACGTGTCGTTAAGTGAATTGGAAACGGTCATTTATTAATGGGTTGTATACAGGCAATCATAGGCGTGTCTACGTGTCGTTCTTATCGTACACAGGCACGACTTGCAAAATCAGCCGCAAATTTTAATTTTGTCTGAATTATTATATGTTCTGTGCTATATTACAAATATATTCATGACATAAAATTTATTTTATGTTAGGTTATTTTGCCATGAATTTATTGTATTATTTAATGTCTGTGCGGCTAATATAAATTATACTACTATAAATTTTGTTTTTTTAATGCGCAGGGAAAAACTACCCAAAAATGACGAAAAAACAGCAAAAATACAATTTTGACAAATCGAGATTTTTCATTTTTACGTAATTTCAAAAATCTTTAAAATCTTGAAATTTACATAGAATATTTAATTTAGTAATATATTCACGTTAATTTAAATTTTTTTCAATTGTGGGCTATTTATAAACATTTTAGATTTTGAGGTTTCTACGTTTTAAAAGAGGTAATTTTGGGTTTTAAGACCTGAACATTTTATACTACGTTAAATATACGTTACTCTAATTAAATTCAAAAATCTGTAGTCACGATTTTTTTTTATAGTCATTTAAAGTTTTTCAACAAAATTATCAATTTTGAGGTATTTAAGTCCAAATAGTTGATAAAATTAGATTTTAATACCTAAAAAAATTTAATGTAAAGTTAATTGTGCATTACTTTAATTGTTTAACTAAATTTAAAATGTCGTCGGGAAAAAATTATTTTAGATTTTAGCTAGTGAGGAAGCTAATAGTTTTCCAAGGATGTTTATTTTTTTCTACGATTACTCTTTTAATATATGTTAAATTTACTGAAAATATCATTAATATTAATAGTTATGTAAAGTACACCGAGGCTGCACTCAAAATCGTTTTTTTCGAGTTCAATAACTTATCATTTCTTTCAAATGCAATACATCCACCAAGAGTAGGTAGGTATCTTATCCGATATAAGTGCTCCTACCCGACGAGTGAAGTGCACTTTATTTTAGATTTCATTGATAAATTAACAGCTATAACTTCTAAGACGATTAATAATTAAATTAATTTCCTAATTACAAATAATAAAACAAATTTTTGTATATTTTTATAATGTAATAATACTTTTCATCACCATTCCTGTGACTATCTGCAGTTCGTGCGAACGTGCATTTTCAAAATCGGCCATTGTGAAAACAAATTTTTGCAGCACAATGGCTCATGAAAGACTTGAGTCACAAATGTTTTTCATTTTTATATATTCAGAATTTAGTACTTTGAATTTTGAAACAATTAATTAGGTACTTGGTTATGAGGGAAAAATGATAAACAAAAAAACGTTGACCTTTTTTTTTTTTTTTTGGGGGGGGGGGGTAAGTGCATGACCCGCGAAGAAAGTCTGGATACTCCTATGCAGGCAATAATTATTTGATTTATTCGTATTACGCGGTGTGTTTGTGTGAGTAGTATTTGGTCTATAGTGTGTGCAAGGGCACCCGCAGAGGGGCCGGACGGGTCCATGCCCCTCCCCTGCTACTTTAGACAATGTTTGTATAGGGTGTGTTTTAAATGTATTATAATTATATTAATATTATATTATATTTTTAAAAGTATTTTTTTTCAATAAAAAAATCATTATTTATGTAAGTACTAAATAATAATAGTTTGAAATGTTGTATATTGTATGATCTATCATCACTATTTATCGGCCTCCGCAAAATAATTATTCTTGACAAATGCGATTTAAAAACTGTGAACATTTTATAAAAGTATAGTGGTATTTGAAAAGACAGGTTTACATACCTATTATACACAATAAACTATGTTGTTTACGTTGTGTATGTTATTTCTTATGATTTATATAAATATACATACATATATATATATATGACTTATAAGTATTGTGCCCCACCCAAAGCTGTCCCGAAAAAAAATTTATGGAGGAGTAAAAATGTGAAAAAAAATAATATTTCTTCAAAAACTTAAAATAAGCAAAAAAAAACAACTCGTTTTTCCAATTAAAATCCTAATAATTTATAGTTTGTCGACTTAAAATTCCAAAAAATACTTCATTGCTGCATAATTTTCCGACAAAATTCCAAAATTCTTCATTCAAAACGTGAATAAGCAAAAAAAAAAAAAGACATCAACTTTTTCTACTATTTTCCGACTGCTTTCCGAAGTAGGAGGGGTAAAACTTGCCCCTCCCGGTTGATATTTCTGCGGGCACTCGAAGTGTGTAAATAGTTCAGAATAATAATGATGGTGTATTGTTCACTATTCTTATTTTATGCGGTTCACTCACAAGCATAATATGTCTACCGTATTTAAAAAAAAAACTATATCCCATTTCCAGCATACCGATTGTCCTAGTTATGCGATAAGGATTCTAAAAACTTATCTGAATATATCGTAAAATCTACTTTAGAACAACTTTCCCACTTTTTCATTTTTTCCTCTTGATTTTCACGAAAATTGAAAACGTCAATTTTTAAATGTAGGTACGAATATATATTAATATAATTTTAGACGGACTTAGGGAGAAAAAATAAAAAATCTAGAAAAGCGATCTACAGTAGACATTACGACAAATTAAGATCAATTTTTATAATTGCACCACTAAATCCGTGATCCATCGGTACATAAGTACATTGGAAATAGAAATGGTTTAATTTGCTAGGTTAGGTACGTGTGTGATAGAGGGAGACAGATAATCCCCGCTTCTAATATACGTGACGGTTTCCAAGACTCGACCCGTCGTGACGCTTCCAAAAGGCAAAAAAAAAAATATAAATTCTAATTAATTAAATTATTTAAATTAATTCTAATTCTAAATCATGCAGTGAAGACGTATTATGTTTTTATTTTTTCGGTGTTTCAAATATGAGTTTAATTAATAACAATAGTTAATAGGTAAGTTATTTTACTCCTATTAGATATATATCTAATAAATGATTAAAAACTGTACTAAAAAAAAGACAAAAAGTAGATAATTTATTTATGAATAGAAAAATTGAAGAATATTTCAAAGTTTTAATAAAAAGGCATTTATTACGAAATGAAACAAAGTTATTTATGATATTTCAATAAATAATTCCTCTTCTTTGGCCCTAAAATCCAACTTGGCCATGATAGTCGCGGACGACCAATCGCGCTACACTGCTACCTTAACCGTATCTTAAGAGGATGCTATACATCCGATTTTTAAAGTGTTATATGTAGGAAATTTTTATAAAGTTTTAAAAAAACAATGAAAATTCAACAATTTAATTATATTTTAAAAGTAATTTAAAAATAATCATGTGTCAGTATCATTTTTTATTATTGCGTTATCAGGATATTTATTAAAAATCACGTTCACACTCTATAACTACAACTTCTCTCTTTGTAATCGCCAGAGTCAAAATGTATACGAAATATGAAGACGGGAGTTTTTAATGTGTTCGAGCGTAGAGTTTTTTCCAATATGTTTATTTAAATGTCTAAAATCCGTAAAATTTTAAAATTAAAAAAAAATGTTAATTAAAAAAACTCCACGCTACCGCATATAGTAAATATTATCATCTTTCATATATATTTTTTTTTTTTATAAATTTTGACTGCGATTACTAAGAAAAAAGTTGTAGTTATAGAGCACGAACGTATTTATTGATAGCGCTAAAATGGATGTATATACCTATAGGTATCCAATTGACAATGCCATACGCCTATTTAAGCGGTATTAAAATAAATATTAAAATGTAAAAATTATGGTTTTTGTACACACAATATTGAACAATGTAATCGAAGTATATCGTGAAACACCGATGAGGTCGTCTCCAAAGTATACCCATTATTGTAATTTGTATTTTATAAACGTAGTATTAACGCAATATTGACTTACTAGACGTGGTATTTCACAGCAAAGCTGGGTATATTTTCGATTTGAACCGTCTAAATGAGCAAAGCGAGCGAATAACTGCGGGCCCGGTTTATAGATGCCGCCGAAAGAAGTAGGGGAAGGTGGGTGAATGGCGACCACCTAAGCAAGAATTACAATATCTGAATAACTATAAGTTGAAAATACTTGATAAATGATAATGGTTTTAATTTATATAGAAATATGTTATGTATAATATACATAAGTTTCAGATTTTTTAAATTAATATTAATATATTTTTTTTAATTTAAAAAAAAAAATGAAAATGACCGGTATTGCCCATATAGTGGGGTAATACCAGCTATATTAAAAATGCATGTAAATATATAAGAAATTACAATTTGACTGAAGAATTACTCAATTTTCCTTTTTATGTTTCCAGAATAATTATGAACCTCGTTTAGTGGCTAAAAAGGAAAAACAGTATAATTAATAATAATTTAATTAAATAATTATTAAGTGGAAAATGTAAATTATGGAACATTATTGTGTTCAGTTTTAGGTATTTAATTTAATAATATTTATTAGAATTTAAAATATATTTTATATATTAAGTTATACAATTGAATTGGCCGACCCCAAATAGTTGGGAGAGAAGGCGAAGGAGAAGAAGAAGAAGTTATACAATTGAATATCATGTTGATATGGGAACCTCATTTATTAAAAAATATTGGCCGCCATTACCCCATCGATTTTAGCCGGTTTTACCCTATTTGACTTAATTTTTTAATTGGCATAATTTAAAACTAGATAATTTAAATTTAATATTAAAACAACATTATACCTAATATTTGCATGTTTTAGATGTCAATAAAACAAGCCGTTTAAAAAATAACTAAAAATTCTTACCTTGAAATGATTTTTAATTTTGAAAAATTTTACGTCAACAATGATAAAAATATTGATAACATATTTTTGGGGGGAAAATGTTTGTGTATCACTTTGAAACATCTGATATTAGGTTTTGATAACACTATTTATCAATATACATAATTGTAGTATTTTATGTTATAATATTTACAGAGATGTGTCATTGACTGGTATTACCCGATGACCGGTATTCACCCATCTTCCTCTAATTAAGCAAAAAAAAAAAAAAATAGATCATAAACTTTTTTTCTAATTTTGCCGACTAAACAATTATAGTTTATCGACTTTTCTGTTTTGGCCGACTGAACTTAATTTCACTGACTGCTTGAAGAGGTGTGACACCCCCCCCCCTCACCACCAACGCAGCCCTCTAAAACTGGCCCTGCGATTCTTAAAACAATAATAATATACTGAAAGCCGTAACCTGTATATCGGGAATAATATATAATGTATAGTGTAAATAGTATATAACGTAAAGAGACAATGCTCACTTTTCGATGTTCTCAATTTCAGCCTAATGGATTCGGTGTGTAATGTCATATTATATTACAGCATATAGTAATATTATATAGTAATATATAATCAATGGTAACATGTAGTCTGCGTATAAACATGTTGTCAAAACTATAAACTAGGCGGCGTTATAATCGCATAGATTCTCCCCCCCCCCCTTGATATTTACTGTAAAAATTTGTCTGCACGTAATAATCCGTCGTTTCCAGTCCATCATACCTACTATCTTAGTTCTTGATAGTACCTACCATTATTATTTATCACTATAACTTAATAGCCAATAAAATGTAAATAATTTACAAAATTATTTTGTCTTGCACTCTTATGAGTTATATTTATATTCTCTTCAGCCAAATGGTTTTTGATAAAATTGTCAATTATTTTTTAATTTCAAGTTCTTTAAAATTAAAAAGTCTATACCTACTAAAACTTAAAGGACTTTTTGGGGCCTGGTACTATCGCGCCCTTCGCACCGCCCAGTGGCGCACACGAAGGGGTACAGAAGTGTCAGTCGATACTCGACACCCCTATAAAATTGGGTGATGACTGGTGGGTGGTAGACTAATATTATTCCAACATTTTGTTTGCAAACTATAAGACAAACTATTATGAATATTATTTAGGTATCAAAATTGATTACGAAAATCGTTTGGGTATATTTAATAGGTGGTGGGTATGTTGTAAAAGTATGTTGACACCCCTTGCAGAAAATAAGTGTGCGACACTTACACCGGCTCACTGTCACAGTATAGCTAGTATGTATTGCCGATGTGACTAAATTTTGCACATAGAGATTTTATGTGTATTAAATCGGGCTTCACTAACACCCTCTTGCTGCTCATTTAATAATGTGGCATATTTTTAGTGATTTTTTCTTGTTTTGGGACATTGAAATTCATTCCCTAGCTACAATATTTTAAAATTAGGTGTGGTGAATAAATATCAACTGAACATGTTATTACAATCGGTTTAATATAATTTTTCAACTACCTACCTAATTCAAAAGAATTGTTTTAGAAATTACTTGGGAATTGTATAACATATACATCTTGATTTAAAGTATATCCTAAAATAAATTTTAAAAGTACTTTGCTAAAAGCTCATCGAAGCATATTAATTTTTCTAGAACCCACAACATTTATTTTTCATATAACTATAATATCACAATATCGAAGTCATTGCATTCGATATATTGTATTTATACACATCTCTTGTGTGCATTTATAATTGAGTTGAATGAACATTAAACATGTTATTATTATATTTTGTGTTCGTTTACACGCGATACTTTTTCTTTTAAATTGGTCACAGAACAAAAAAAATTAAGTTTGTAACACGTCACTTATATGTAGGTATTGTCCATTTAATAGTCTATAAACTATAAAGTGCGTGCTGACAACCAGCTGGTGGTAGTTCTTAGTATACAAGAGCTGTAAACTCTTGTTATATATAACTTCTTTGGACATAAAAAAAAAATACTGATTTACCCTTCAGCCATTAAAATGTTATACATCTCATCAGATTCCTGCGTAATAATATATATAAACGTTTCACGTGCCTACTTAACAACATTAAGTTTATTGACCTTATAGAATTAAAAATATAAAATATTATACATACCTATTTCTACTGAAACACACATACATAGCTATCCAATAAAATGTCTTGGCATTAGTCCTTACTACATAACAATACATCTATAACATCATTTTACTTACAGATAGGTAGGTTATAAAATTAGGAGATAAATTTATAAAATCTAAAATTTCATTACACTAAATTTCTATTCATAGATAGGTAGGTCTATACATTAATTGATTAAAATTAATATAAATTGGAAGTTATACTTTAATACCAAATAAAAAATGTAATATTATTTTATAACATAAGCATTAACATAATATATATATTATATACTTATATATAGGTTATAACTAATATCTTTCGTTCAAGACAATGTGCTTAAATTTTACTTACATGCATGACCATAAACTTAAATGACTTAGTGACTATAGGTATCTAACCTGACCTACATATCGATAATTCACAGTTTTCTGTAATTATCGCCGAAACTTCTGGAAAATTAAAAAGATTATCTCTTAGTGCATCCAAACATTTATTTTTTTATTTTTATTTATTTAAGTATACTTCGTTGGCCCAGTAAGAAAATGAAACATTTATAACCTATTCACTCCGTTTAGAATCTATCTAATAACTTAATAATATTATATTATATAATAAATATTTATAATAATTTATATTAAAAATATTATGTAATAAATATCCATCATAAAAAAATACATGCCAAAGAGTGGAACCAAAAATTTCTATAGAACCAATTTTTGAAAAAAAAAAACTGACATACCCAACATTAAACGTTTTTAAGTTGAGCGTATGTTTAATATGAGTGAAATAAAATCCTTGAAAAAATATTTAACAAATCCAATTTCCATTACATTCATTTAAAATTTTAAAAATTCTAAAAAAACGAAATTTAAAGAAGATGAACAGCAATATGGGAACTATATATGAATATGAATAAAACTCATAAGTCACAGTGTGAATATTTGGAAAAAGAAAATAGATAAGAGAGTAAGAAGTGATATATTTGTTAGGAGAAATCAGTTTTTATGCCTGGAAGATCGACAATGGAGCCAATGTTTTTCATATGACATTAGACAGTTAGTAGAAAAGTACAGAAAAAATAAGATCAAGTTAAGTATAGTACCTATTTATTGATCTAGAGAAGGCGTATGATACAGTTTTTAAAGAGTAGAAATATCTGGAAATAAGCATTAATGAAGAAAGGGTGTACATGAATGTATTAAGAACATGTACAAAAGGGCAAGTACTAGAGTAAGAATTTTGTGTGGGGAAACTGAAGATTTTACGATCAGAGTAGGAGTGCACCAGGGTTCAGCTTTGAGTCCTTATTTATATTCCCTAGTAATGGATGAAATAATAAAAGACATAAGGGGTTAGGTACCATAGTGCATGCTGTTTGCAGATGATATAGTTTTGGTTGGTGAGAGCCTTGAGGAAGTGAATCGTAGACTGGAAGAGTGGAGAGAAGCTCTCAAAGGGAAAGGATTCAGAATTAGTAGGAGTAAAACACAATAAATAGAATATGATATTGAAGAATAGGGACACAAAGCAAGTTATGAAGTTGTGTGGGGATGTAGTGGGTAAGGTTGAGAGGTTCAAGTATTAAGGATTTGTTCTGCAAAATAATAATGGTTTTGAGAAAGACACGAAACATAAGATTAAGTGTGGGTGGATAAAGTGGATAAAGATTAACACTAATTAGTGATATAAGTTATTATAATAATAAATGTGTGTATTATAATAATAACTATTAACGATATTAGAATTTTATAAATAATTATGTTCTCGACCCGCGAACACTATAAACATCGATTGAACCTAAGACAATTGATTACAATTTAAATATAAACTCAAATCTCAATAATATTGTACGTTATACAAAAATCTCGTCAGGGCCGTCTCGATGTGGAAGTGTCTCACCCCTCCCCCCCCCCCGTCACCTCAGAAAACAGTCGGCGAAATTAAGTTCAGTCGGCAAATAATAGAAAAAATCGATGACTTTTTTTTTTTTTGTTATTCACGTTTTGAATAAAGTATTTTAGAATTTTGTTGGGAAATTATGCAGAAATGAAGTATTTTTCGGAATTTTAAGTCGGCAAACTATAAATTATTAGGATTTTAGTCGGCAAAATGGGAAAGTGAAGTATTATATAATTTTTTTTACATTTTCACCCCCAAAAAATCTTTCTTCAAGACGGCCCTGAATATTGTTATATAATATGTATTTATAGTGAGTTAAATATTATAAATTTTAATAAAATAAAGTCGTACACTCGCCCATTACATGTAGTTTTAATATACTGATTAAAAATATAATATATAATATATATATATATATAATTTTTTTTATAAAGAAAGTAATTTAGAAAATGATTATTAAGCACGTGTTAAATGAAACATAGCAAGACTTATCGTAATAAGAGGAAGTATAAATAATACTTATGTGGCATATGTCGCTAATGTGATGGTACTGAAAACGGTTTGTGAAAATAATGTTTATTTTTGGAGAAAGTTTAATACCTGTTTATGAACCTCCCGCTATGCTATGACGAAATACAAAATCCGAATCCAGATTAATCTGAAAATATAATTACAAAACGAATAATCACGTGCAAGTTCGGTATAGTATATGGTAGTATACGGATATCATTATAGAAACACAATCACCATATACCGTCACCGGGTCAACCTAAGTATAAGATCACGACACAACGCAATTTTGTTTCGTTCATTAAAAAAAAAAAAAAATTAATCTGATGATGATAAAAAAAAAAAAAAAAAATAAATAATATAAAAAAATAATCGACGGAAGGGAAAATATGTGAAATACGTACCCATTGCGAGAAAGGATATTTATGTAGGTACCTTTTTCCAAGTATATACGCCTTATAGCCTACATATAACATACGTACACGAACTTCGGTAATGACCTGCAATACGGCTAGGATAGTATCTTACATACTTTTTTTTTTCTTTAAAACCTGATCATTTATTGTACGGTTCATTTTGTATTATTATCATTTCATCGGGTTTGCTAATAATTATTATACGATATATTATATAGGTACACGACACTGCGCGGTTGTTTACACGAATCATACGTGGGAAACCCATAATAATCCTATACCATATGTGCCCTGAAAGATCTTCTGGAATCCTCTGGACGAATCTTTAAAATATCCTAATGTCCCCATAATTAAACCATCAAGACCTCTGTTTTGAAAATAGGATGTTATTTATAATATTTACATATACAATTTATCCATAGAACATAATCCTATTTAGTTTTTATGTCCTGTTAATGTTCTATAAACATGCACCTGTATAATATTTCGTTCTAAGTAAGATTTCGTTGTCTTGATATGTCCTAAAACCATATATTATAATAAATATTTTTATTATCGCGTCGTCCACTCAGAATATTTCGCATAACATTGAATCGGATCCCAAAACACTTGTTTATGTTCTATATGATTTTCACAAAATGTTTGAAATTTTGAATTTTGTTCAAATAGATCATCCTAATCCTTTTATTCTAGTAATCTAATCGGCACTCGGTAAAGTATAATATATTATAAACAGTTGTATAGAATATAACACGTAAAAAGTTATAAGAAAAACTTCAAAACTATTTTATAAAAACGGATAGAATTTCCAAAGAGAATAATTTTCAAAAGAGCAGATACTTTTGTACAAAATTGAAGAAATTTTTCACTTTGAATCCTAGTTATGAGAATTTTATACCGACTTCGACAAGTTTGAAATAATGTTTAAAACAAAATTACTAAGAACATAAAATTTTTAGAAGATCACTCACCTAATAAATTGAATAAAGACTCAATTTCAACAACCCGTAAATTATAGGATAGAACTCTCTTCAAAGCTTGGAACTCAATTCAATATTTCCAAACTGTGTCGAAACTTACTATACTATATTAATTATTAATATATATTTGTTATATTACATAAATATATAGACTTGTTAATTATTGAATTTTACAATCGATTGTGATTCAAAACTAATTTATGGCAGATAGGTATATGTCAATGAATTGCCAATAAAATATACAAAATATAAATTTTAATTTTAAAATAATTATATATATCACATAGGTACATAATGCATTATTATTATAGTAACTTATCTACCAAGTGTAATAATTATGTTATTTAAGATACTGCTGAATGATAATTTATTCAATACACTTGCAATTTTAGATTCTGAGTGAAGTGAGTTTTAAGATGGTGTGTGTTTTTTTGTCTGTATACATTTTTTCAAATAGAAGTTGAGTAAAAGTTTTCAAATAAAGAGCATTTTGATAGGAAATTTAATCTAGCTGGTTCTTTGAAAAGGTTATTTTTCTATTATTACAGTAGTTTCTTTAACCGCAAAGAAAACTACCATTTATAAAGTAAAATAAAGTTGTCATGATTACCTATTTTTATAAATATTTTTTATAGGAAACTATTGGTTTTAAAATTATATGTTTTTGTTTTGTATATAATATACACTTTAGTGTCAAGTAGAAAAAAATTTTGATGGTAAATTCATTCTAGTTGGTATTTTAAAGAGAACATTTTTTGATTTTCCTGGTCATTTTCTTTAACGTAAAAGAAAACTATTATTTTTTTGATGGAAATGGGAAAATAACAGATAAAGTTGTCATAATTACCTATTTTATTTTTTTTAATAATATTATATCGAACTTCTCTCATAATCGTTTATAAAATGCAATGATTTATCTTTTCTTTTAAATCTAAAATAATGATAATACACTATAATGTTGGAGGACTTTTTATTTATTTTTATTTTTGTATATATACACTTTTTGGGATAAAGAGATATTTATATGGAAAATTCATAGTTGGTACTTTAGAGAGGTCATTTTTTAATTTTTCTAGTAAATTTCTTAAATGAAAAAAAAACTACCTTTTATAACGGAAAATAGAAAATAACAAATGAAATTGTGTCATGATTAGGTAGATACTTATTATTATTTTTTTATAGCAAACATTCGAAATTTGAATTAGGCAAAATATAATTTTCATATTGTGAAAAGATTATAATTTCCAATACTGAAAATCACTTTCTTACCTTACACAATTATAAACTAAATAATATGAATTTGATAAAAATATCTTACAGGCATATTTTATATTCTGAGAGGAACGAGGGAGCTATAATAATGGATTATATTATAATTATAATGGATTTTCAATGATGTTTATATTTAACTCATTTTTTTTTTTTTTATGAATAACTTTTTTATATTATTTTATATTATTTATCCATTCTGCACTGAGCAACTCATAAACGTTTACTATACCATAATTATGACGTATATAGTATATAAGGTACATTTATACTATCTGGTATATAGTTATAATTATTATAGGTATAATATATGATGCACATATATTATATACATATAATTAATTAATTAATAATATATGATATAACTAAATTTAAAATAAATAAATTACATCGATTATCGTTTGATTTAAATTATTCATACCCAGTTAAAAATCAAAGAACATTTTAAAAACACCTATATACAGTTATACAATGAAAATTATAATATTTCGTACTCCTGTAATCTTTTAATATATTCGAAATTCGCACGGGAAGGAGAAATGACAAACAATACGTCCGTTATTATAGAAAATGATTAAAAATTCAAAGAAAAAACATACCGTCCACCCCCGAAAACGAATTCACGATTGAAGTTATACCCCTCTCTCTGCCGGCGAAATGCAATCGTCTTCACCGTCGACCGCAGCAGCGACCGATCCAGAAGATACAGTTCATCCGTCCGTCCGTCTGCAGAACACAGTGCTGTTGTGTCGCTGGTCCGATATAGTGATACAGTAAATACAGTATTAATAGAATAAAAATATAGTATATTTTTATGATATCATAATTACGATCAAGTCAAGAAGCAGTTTTTTTTTTACAAATAATTATAAACAAATTCATCTCAATTAATACATTATATAGACTATAGGTGAGTTTTTATTTTGTTTTTTATTCCACGTGCAATAATTTTTTTGTAATAATAGTTTAGTACCCATATTATATTCACAGTATGAGTTGGTACGAATATCATTTCGATCAAATTTGAAATTGACTATTATGTTTATCATCGAACGGTTTTGAAACGATAGTTCGCATTCTCGACGATTCGTCTACAGTTCGACCAATTGAATAAGGAAATAATATAATATTTAAATCTATTATTCGTGCATAGATATAGGTAGGTACATTTTTATAACGCACGTCTAATAAATTTATTGGTTTATAAAATCAAAAAAACAGAAAATACTATAAGTAACTAATATTATAGACACTATATGAATTATAAACAGACTTGTAAAATATATAAATACTCTTTATATATTTATAGAATACTTTTTAAATTTCAAAAAATTATAATTAACTCGATATCATACGAGTAAGCAATTATTAGTAGTAAATAGATAAATGCATAGGTACCTAATTTAATCAGACTTCTGAATGAACGAGTCATAATAGGTACAATGACGTACAATGATGAACAATTTAACAAAGTATGGATATGAATTAGTTATTTTTCATTTGAGTTCACTTTTTTAAATAATATAATAGTATATAAACAATATACATAGTTCATATATTTTCATTTGTTTTATGAAATTTAACTTTTAATCTAGTCGATAATTTCTCTTCACCAAATAATTTTTATCTATACCTATTGGCTATTATAAAAAACATTAATAAAATATATATATATCAGTTTATGGTAGTGTTAGTATATATTATATCAACACTGCATTTTTAAGCTATTTCAGAGAATATTTGTACAGTTTTATAAAATAAATTATAATCAAAATTAATGATAATAATGAATATTTTGTTAGCTAAACTTAGTAAGTACTTTTTTTTAATGGACGATATGAACTTGCATGAAATAAGTTTATCTTATGAACTTATCATGTTTTTAATTAACTTTTCAAAGTCTAAATTTAATTATCTAGTTTGCATTATTTCTATCTAAATGGAATTATTTGAGGTCAAGTAGATATATCTAAATAATAATGCATATAATGGTAAAATTCAATGGCCCATGATACTATGAAGTTAAAACAATAAATATGTAATATAGAAAATATTTAAATCTGTGTATATAAATGTCAACGATTTTATAGTTAATAAATGATATTTTGTATTGATTTACAAAACCTACAATATTTACATCCAATAATAATTATTATTGTAGAATCATTTTTTCGTTTAAAATTAAAAATCTTGAAATTTCTTACCGAATTACTATAACATCTAAAAATATAGGCGTATCGTCACAAATCGAAATAATATAATATTTTTAAACAAATTCTCATTTTTTTTATTTCCGTTACTTTAAAAAAAACCTAAAATTTTTCAGTGTAATGTGAATTCTATTTTCATATCTATCTAAACAATTCGCTATAATAATAAAAACCAAAATATTTTTATGAACCACTAAATAACCACTATAATTAATTATGTAAATTCTAACTACTGTTTAAAACTGTTTTATTTTTTATAAATTAAACTGCGGTGGGTACCGTTTAAGTCTATAAAACCAGCGACATTTAATGTCAGCTATTGAAGTACCTACCTGTAGGCTGTATTAGCATTTAAATATAGGTACACTATACAGTCCATGACAGTATTATATAGGTGCCATCAATGTTTTTTATTAAAATCCAATTGTATAATAATATAGTACGTTGACGTAAAAATATACTATTCAAATATTATTGTATACATAGGTAAGTACCAGAATGTCGATTTTTTTGAATTAATATATCAAGAAAGTCGGTTAGTCCAAGCGTAACAATCTTATTATCAAATGCTTTTCACATACGTGCCAAATTTATATTATTACATATATAATACACATATTAACATGTTTTCTTTGTCCAACAACCATCATCTGTTCACATGACGAATTTGATTAAATTATAATAGCATACCTATGTTTAATCCATTATATTATAGATACCTATTTGATACATAATAACGTCAGATATTATTATAATCGGATTGTGCCAATCGAGTCGGTATTTTATTTGGCAAAATGAACTACATAGACAATTTCAGTTTGATTTATTATAATAATTATTATATAAGAACGTCCTATATTTATATTTTACCGTTAATACTACTATGTTAGCGGATCATATTACATATATTTTAATTCTGCCAAGGCTAGGCGAATTAACCGATTTTCTTAATTCGTTAGATTACGTTGATGCAGAAAAAAATCTATTCAAGTTAAGCAAAGTACCTACAAATTCTTAATTGAAACTTCTTTCATTATTATTTAAAAATTCGAATTAAATAAAAATATACAACCTATACAACATAATATAATAATATGTACAATATGTAAAATGTATATAGTACCCATCTAATAATAAGTATAATAATTAATAATATAATAAATATAATAATAATAAGAAGAACTGCAGTGATAAAAATAGGTACCCGCAGTGGTATCATTTAACGAGACTTTAAATGGATTAAGATGAAAGAAATTATTTTATTATTTATTTTATTTGAAAATTTAGAACGCAATTTTTCGTAAAGATTATTATTGCTTTAGAAAAGATTTAATTTTAATTTAAAATTTTCTAAGAAATAATAATGAAAATGGAAAATTAGACTTCCAAAAATTTTAACTATTGGGTATTTTTTCAAAATAATATTTTGATGTTATGAATTAATTTTTTTAATAAGTAAACGTATATATATATAACTTACATGCAATTATAATCATTTCAACTTTCTTTTAGACCAACTCCAAATTCACTATTAATGTAAACATTGAATCTTAAATTTAAAAAAAAATCTTGAATTCAACTAGTTAGTTATAGTTATACAATAATAACTTATCTATTATGTATTAGAAGTTTAGTAAAAAAAAAAAAAAAAGAATAACTCGTTAATAATTATTAACTTAATTAAAATTAATTCATGAGAATAACACACGTCAAATTGTTAACAGGTTTTTGGTATAAACCTACGACAATTTAAGGAATATTTATGAACAATGAAAAGCTAATTGTGAAAATTGTTTAAATACATTGTGGTTTTGGAGTTAAAACTATTTAAACATTTGTAGATGTCAACATTTCAAAGACAATATTTTCAGAATCTTACAATTTCAACAATAATAAACCCATTATTATTGTATCTATACAATATAAAATATACATATATAAAAAAACAAATCATAAAACCAATACCTCCTAAGTCCTAATGAAATGGAAAAATACTTTTTTCACTTATTTTTTAATCACTATTGGTAACTGTATTCGTTTAGGTATAATTCTTGATCGACCTTTTTGCGACTCAGTGGTGGTTTTACAGGGGGGGGGATTAAAAATATCAATTTGACAAAATCGTATTTTTGCCATTTTCTCATAATTTTTTAGTAGTTTTTCCTAAAAACTATTGATAAAATCGAAAAATGATATCTTTAAAATAACAATTAAATGCGATTTGCTACCGAAACAAGGTGAGCTTGTAAAGATCAGAGCATTTCTTCTGGTAAAAAATTTGTTAACAGATAAAAAGAAGAAAAAAAATAAACATCATTGTAAAACCGCTAGCTCCCTCGGTACACTTAGAATCTAAAATAATGGCCAAAAAACAACGGCGGTATAAGATGTCTAAACTTATATTAATTAGAAACCTAAAAGTAAATGTATGAAATGTATGAAATATTGAAAACAATGAAAAAACCCTTTTTGCCACTCCCTCCCCCTAGCTTTTATAGAGAACCGCCACTGTTGAGATTCAATTTAACATCACGCGTTAAATAATATATAGATGGCTTAAACATTCGAAAATATTAATTGTCTTCGTATTTTATATTTCCATAAAATTTAATAAAAATATTCCATTTGAATATACAAATGGCCGATTTATAGTGAGTGACATCGCTTATCGAATAAGATACTATTGATGGATGTATTGAATTTGATAGCAATGATGAATCATTTCTTTTGATAAAATGATTCTGAGCGAAGCTCGGTGTAGTATAATTTTCCGATTTATTAAAATTGTTCGTTATTTTCTGATATTATCATTTATCATATATAGTCAATGTCATTTCATTTAAATTACTGTTGAGCAAATTAAAAATTTACCTTTTTAAAAATACCAAGTACAATAAATTTCATATCAGAAACATGTTTACTAAAAAATCCTACATAACTATATAAAAAACTAATATTGAAGTTTCAAAATTTTATGAAAAATCACTGAAAAGTAGTCAAAAAGTTATGTTATTTTAACCACGTCAATATAATACTATAGATAAATATTAATATAAATTTGAAGTTTCTACTATTATAATTTTCCAATTTTAACAATATTCCGTTCATTTTCGGTAGTTTTTCCTTATGCTTTTAAAAATTACAGAGAAAAAAAAATTACCTTTATAAAGTACCAACTAGAACGAATTTTCTATCAAAAACTTTATACCTGAAATTCTTATTTTACGCCTTCTACCCCAAAAATTTTTATACAAACAAAAAAATAAAACACATCATTTAAAACCAATTTGTCAGTCCATTTAACCTATTTAAGCTAGCAAAAATATCAATTTATGAAAGTTTAAAAAAATGAATCGATCGCCAAATTTATTCAAAAAATGTGTTCAAATATTAATGCTATAATTTGTATGTGCAATGTGCAAACTGCATGCAAAATAAAGTACCTATTCAAAAACTTTCGAAATAAATACTTAAAAAAAAATAATTAATATATCTTAATTTCAATTTAAATAAATCTACATATTATATTTTTCATATAATTAAGCTTTATTTTAGTTATATTGTATTATGACTTCAAGTTTACATATTACGCAGAATATTAATTGACATACCTAATTATATTCTAGAAATATCCAAAATTTTGTAAAAAAAAATATTTCTAAAAAATATCGAGAATACTTAAATAGTAATTAAATATATTAGTATAGTTACCCAAGTCCCAAGTCCCAAATACATGTGTTCGAATATACTGCTTTACAAGACTAAATAAATAAATATGAAAGCGCTTATACGATTTTATATTATATTGTACGAAATACAAATGTGAAATTATACCGAGTGGTAAAATACCATAAAAAAAAATCATTCAACTGAACAAAAATGCGTGTAATTATTAATATTTATTATTATATTTATACCAGATGCCATTTATTTGCAATTCGAATTGACTTCTTTTGAATAGGAGGTACATTTTATTATTAGAAGAAAACAACAAAATATAAAATAGGTGTGTCACATTAATTCTATTTTTTTATACTATTTTTATTTTTTTAATATGTACAACTGTTGAAACACGCTATTCGTATATAAATTATTTTTACTACCGAATTTATATAAAACATAATAGTACAAAAAAATATATCTAGATTGATAGATAAACATCACCTGTTGACAGAAACATAATATAATAATATATTGCAATGTAAATAGAAAAATGAACATTGTCAAATTTTGTACATGGTGACAAAACTATAAACGTAAAACGAAATATAGAAACTATATAGGTTATAATTATTATAGCTACCTATATGCTAAATATTAATTATTTTACCATTTGTACATACTACGTATATATAATATATTATTATATATGCAGTAACTAAATATATAAAATATAGTTACTTTACTTGTTTTGTACAATAAAATTAAATCTTATGTTTCAATTTTCTATCAATAAATAAATAAATTCATGAAATATAAAGCACTTAGTAATAAATTAGAAAATATTGGATAAAACTAATTATATAGGTATTTATAAATATATACATATATAAATTAAGTTAGTTTAATTAATTACATATTTAAATAGGTTTTCAATATTATAAAGTATAATTATACATTAATACATAATAGGTATACGTATAAAATTTGCATAATCATAATTTTTGAATTTATTAGATTTCAAAATCTATTTATTTTTCTAATAACTTCTCTATATCTTTCTTAAAAACCTAATTTAAATGTTTACTAAAAACTAAATACATAATAATTACAACTTACATTATTTAATATGTAACATGATAAATAAATCATTATTTAAATCAAACTATAAATAAAGCTAGTACAGTTTTAAAAATGATTTAATGCAAGCATTGCAAGCTACAATACAGAAAAAAATTTAATAGTAAATAAATAATAAATAATGGTAAGTTTGTAGATAAATAAAGAATTTTAAATTTCAAAAAGTAAAAGCAAAATTAATAAACTACAATTCATGTCAATATTCACAGTCGATATAAGTATATATTAGTTTAATTTAATATTTTTGGGCTCTAGTCTCTAGGTGCAATGTACATACCTATTAGAAATATTGTTAAATATATAAATAAACTTTACTGAATAATTTTTTAAAGTTTTAAATTAAAAATATTTAATTTAATAATCCTATTAACTAGTTATACTTTGTCTTTGTCTTTCATGCTGTATGGTGTTAATTGTAGCACTTGCCTTACTTTTGTCAATTCTTTTAAAATACGGATCAACAGCTATTATCTTTTTTTCATGGGCTCCATTGCTTCCATTTTTTGGTCAAACAATTTCTGTTAATATTAAATATATTTACAAGGTACTGTACCACACTGGTAACTACTAAATATTTAAACAATTATTATTACAATAAAAATCATAAAACAACGAAATATTTTAGACGTTTTGATAATAATACTCTTACCTCCATGACTCGTATATATCAACTGTGCTTGCCTTTAACAGAACATTTTGAAATTACAGTGTACCCATAGATTAAATTATATGCTTAATTATTATTAT
Organism: Pemphigus obesinymphae; assembly: GCA_025469235.1. Taxonomy (NCBI): domain Eukaryota; kingdom Metazoa; phylum Arthropoda; class Insecta; order Hemiptera; family Aphididae; genus Pemphigus; species Pemphigus obesinymphae. The sequence continues at coordinate 10,708 of JAIPRL010002089.1, read as the reverse complement.
TTCACAATACTTATCATTATTATCAACTGTCAAGACGTGTAAACACGCTTACTAATATTAGATACTTATTGAATCTTGACAAATTAAAATTTTCTATTATAAGATGATTTAACATAACCATAAAAAGAAGCCTCTGAGGGGAGGGGGTATAAACCCAATACATCCCCCCCCGTAAATACACCACTGCTTGTATTAATAATATATATGTATATTAATAAATTTGTTACTAGGTATTTATATGTAGGTATTTGTAAAATATATTATTTATAATTATAATATATTTATTTATTTAAAAATATTTAGAAAATATTTTGAATTATTTTGTGCAAATAAAATCCTTAATTAGTAACTACCATACAATATAAATCATAATATATATATATATATATACTATAATAAATTATGTTATACATAGGATACCATTGAAAAAATGTCTATTAAAATAATAGATAATAGGAATAAGAGGTAATTTTGTATGAATCTCAATCCGTCCTCGAGTCTAACCTTATTAAATAATAAGACATTGTTTTTAATTTTTCATATTTTTAGTTTTTATGTGGGTACACTATAATCAAATATTATTTGATCAAAAAATAGGATCACGTGTCCGATTAGATCAAGTTCTCAGAAAAATTTGTTATGTATTTAGATGGTGGAACTTTTGTTTAAAACTATAGTATTATTTAATTTTCGTCCCGGTTTTTTCAAAATAAAATATGATAACCCTAAAAACTAAACTAAAAACCCTAAACTAAAAATATTATTAGTTTTCAAATAAATATCATAAAATACTTAATCTAAAACTAAAAACCACCATTTACTGTACAGTTTAATTTAATAATATAAATTATTGGTTTTTAATATTTTTTTTCCCCCCCCCCCCAGGAAAAATTTGAAAATACGCCAATGAATGGCATATAGCTGGTGCCTATTACAAAAATGTATGTAACGTTTTATTTGTATTTTTTCGAAAATCTAAATGTTTCGAAAAAAATGTACTGTTTCGTTATCAGTATTAATCGTAACAAAATCGAATTTTTAAGAATTTTTTAGTACTTTACTTATAATTTTATAGAGCTACAACATCCGTACTCTAATTTATTACGACATAAAGATTGTTTAATCTATGAAGTACGAATGTTCACGTATATTTATTTATTTAAATAACGGACTTATTCGTGTTTTTTTTTTGGTGTAAAAAACGCATCTCGTACACAGTACGTATTATGTCAAGTTTACTCGGTCGGTTTTCCGCCCGCCACACGTCACAGTTTAATAATAATCGCCGGTCATTGGCACGAGGCGCGGCGTACGTAAACCGACGATTTCGCGTATCGCCGGTCAAATAATATAGTAAACAATAATAATAAGTAGATATATCGTATTAATGTTATTATTTTACGAGTAAAAAAAAAAATATATTTTAAAAATATTATGAGATTTTTTCCTTCTCTTTTTATAATATACATGTATATTATGAATTATATACCTATGATGTCGACGACGTTTGTGGCCTTGTGTCTCTGCTACTGTCGTCGTTATATGTATCGACAAGCACATTATTTTCCGGTAACGATATACTTAGTGGAAAAATTTTTATATTTACAATTTTGAACCTTAAAAACTGGTCAAAACGAGAAAAAACAATTTAAAAAAAAAACATTTCCCTCTAATGAATTAAAATGAAGAACTTTATATATTATTATGCATAGGCATAACTATGGTGAAGGGGGAGATTGATAAAAATAGATCACCCAAGAACCTTATTTTTTAATTTGCTTAATTATAATGTTTACATTACTATCCCAATTTTTATAAACAAAAAAATTCTATTTAGTATTTACCGAGTACGAGCATATGAAATTATGGCTCCAAAAACACAATTTCATCAATTTATGAACTCTAAAAAGGTACATGGCACAATATTCATTAAAGCGAATGACGTTTTTTTTTGTAAGAAATTCTGACAAATATAAATAAAAATGAAACTGCTCTTTGATCTATTATTGTAAGCACGTTGTTTGGTAAACTAGGTGATTCGAATATTCTAACAGTTTGTCACTACAGTTTCAGTATTTTGTGCATGGTTGACTCTGTTACTAAACGAAAAAACCTAGATGGCTACATAACAATCTTAATATGAAACAATGTAGTAATCAGTGTGATATTTTAGTAAAAAAATATTAATGAAATGCACAATTGATAATAATAGTTGAGTAAATAAAAAACATAAAAAAACATCTAAAGACATCTTATAAAGGTTATTTCTATTGTTTTGAAATTTGCAAAAAATTATCAATGATGGGGCCTCTACTTTTTTTTTATGATACCTACTCATATCTTGATGTAGTTTATGGGATTCTAATAATAACCAAGTACATGAAAAATTCAAAATCATATACATAGTTCTCGTGTATTTTAATTAACCAACTAAATACTGATTAGCCTAAATTATTATCAGTCATCATATACAAGTTGATGTTTAGTGTCTACCAAGGGAAACATATATGTTCGATTTAATACGTTCACCGAAAAATTAATTAATTTTTTGGCGTTTATTTTCTATAAAATTTATGTTGAGCTTTAGAACTTAACCATATATATTACATATCCTAGTAAAAGACTCACAATATATCAATGAATATTTAATATCCATTATTGAGTCACCATTTTTCCTATTCAGTTTTTTAAATAAATAATCTGTATTATTAATATACATATAATTATTATTATCTATAATAATCTACATTGGAATACGTAAACATACATTTAATAAAATGAAATAAGTATGAAATAATTTTAATGAAACATTTTTGCACTAATGCAATACACATTAGAGTACACATACATTTTAAAATACATTTTTTTTAAATCTATTTTTATAATATGTTATAAGCATTTTAATCTAAAAACGAGATTTGTATATAGGTCTAAAAAATACTGAAAATAAAAAGTTTTTATGTCGTAAAAATAAATATTTCAGGTTTAAAATTAAAAACGATTTTCTGAAAAATTTAAAAATACATTGATACTTGATAACCTTTCATTATCACCATACTTATTTAATTTGTATGTACAAGAGGCCATTAATAAGATTAGAGAGAAGAGTGCAGTTAGAATAAACATACACGGAGAGAATATAGACATGCTTAGATTCGCAGATGATATATCTATACTAACAGAAAATGAAAATGATCATCAAAACATACTAAATATAATGAGTGACACCATGAGAGGTGAGTTTAAAATGAAAATAAATATCAAGAAAACCAAAATCCTCATATGTAGTAGACGTGAAGAAGAACGGCTAAGAACAACTAACATCACAATTGATAACGAATCATTGCAACAAGTACAGGGATATAAATATCTAGGAAGTTTAATAACGGCAGAGGGTACTAGTAAAAAAGAAATAGTAAATAGAATAAATCAGGCAAAATGTGCATTCAATACGAAAAAAACTTAGGTATTTACTTCCAGAAGCATAGATATTAGCATCCAAAAGAAATTGATTAAAACATACGTGTGGAGTGTGATGCTATATGGTAGTGAAACTTGAACGATTGATAAAGCAGAAAAAAAAAGACTATGGTATTGGAGATGGATGCAGAAAATAAGCTGGAGAGAACATACGACAAATGAAGAGGTATTCACTAGAGCTGAAGAAAGAAGTTGTTTCATGAAAATTTTGAAGAAAAGAATATTTAAACTAATAGGACATTCACTGAGACATAACAGCTTATTGAACAGAATTATGGAAGGAATGCTGGAAGGAAAGAATGTATTTGGTAAACTACCTCTACAATCTTGCACAATATAAATTAACAACCTCCCAAATAAGTGCAGATACTGGGTTACTTGCCATCGATTCATGGATATATAAAATAATCTAGAGAATATTAAACATGAATTTCTTAAAAAAAAGTTAAAATAATATTTGACAGTTAATTTCATAGTATTTAAGAAAAAATATATTTTAATTAATTTTTTAGGCTATAAACAAGAGGTATGAACCGATGTTTAGATGTATTCCACCATTATCTATATTGAAATCGATGATATTGATTTATTTGATATATTATATTGATATAATATCTTCAATTTTAATTCCAATAAATGCATATAGATAAATATGTATGCCCTATAATTTATGTTACCTATACATAATATACCTATACTACCTATGAATGAGCTGATATTTTAAAAAATAGTTTATAATATTAAAAAAAAAAAAAAAAAGTGTAACTCGTTATAATAATATATAACTTAAACTTAAAAAAAGAAAATTGGAAATAATAGTAGGTATTAACTAGAATAACAATACTTAAATTTTGTCAATAATTTTAAGAATATTTTGAAAAACTTCAAAAAACAGGATACTTTCTAGTACTACAAATATAATTTCAATAAACGATTTCTTCTAAGTAATACGACTATACGAGGAACTGACGGAATGCAATGCGAATGCATCATCACTCAAACCACCCTTAATATTATATAATAGCTACTTTTCGGGAACTTCCTAGATTTCTTGAAACCATTCCTGCGCAAAGTCAATGTTAAAATTTTAAAATTAGCCTGTAGATATATATTATAAACTTATTCATTATAATATATAATATATATATTATTTACCATTCGGTTTATAATAAATAACACCAATAAATGTATATAAAAACATACATTACACGAATATAATATGGACATTTTATTATAAATAAGGTTTATAAATGTAATATAATTAAAAATCGGATCGTTCCTGATTTTCAGCTAACTGAACAATTTTATAGTAATTATATTATATATATTTACATACTGTGGTGTGTTAAGTTCGATCGAGATTTTCGGGAGAAAAGTGGAAACTAATAAAAATAATATAGGTTATAAAATATAATATGGGCTGTGCCAATCAATAACGTCCAAAAATGACGAAACTAAAATTACCCGGCAACGGGTGAATGACGAAAAAAAATTAGTTGCAATCATATGGTTGTAGTAAAAGCTAACCGTGGTCGCGACCTACCCGACGGCCAGTCATGTACCACGGTCATCGACGCCGCCGTCGCGTCCCTGACCTATACTTGGCCCTGGCCTCTTGTGTCCGTGTGTTGTGTCACTCGCGGCTCAAACGAGTACCAGGGTTTCAGCAGTGGTTAGATTATTTGCAGTGCCAAAAATTGCACTTACGTTATTTGCATACATATTAAAAATGACAAAACATAAAATGTACGATTTTTTGCAGTCAATCCGAACTTTTTTCTAATATCGAACCCGAACTATAAAGTGCCAAAGTGTGTTACCTGCCCATCCCTACCGCACCGCCATATTCGAATCTGAATATGAAAATGATAAAATAATTTTAAAAAAAATCTATTATAGGTACCTATTTATTCGTTAAAACGCAGATTTAAATTTAATTTAAATTAAAAAAATATATTTTAAGGATTATTTTAGGTTTTTGTATATTATTATACTATATATTGTACATAAAAATAAACAATAATTATTATTAGCTAACTGTGATAGGTAATTTGTATTTTACATTTTTAACCCTCAAATCATATACCTAATATTATACATTTAGTAATAAAGTAACAAGCAATATAACATATAATTCGGTTCCAAATAAATTTCAAGTTAAACGTTCGAATCGAACCGAACACCCAAGTATTGATTCATTTCGATTAGACAGAACAGCTATAGTAATTTACCTCTATAGTCTATATATAAGTATAGGTATAGTTTTTAATCCTACTTATTAGTTATTACCTATACTTAAATACCGATATTTTTTTTTTCACTATAATTAACTTTATTTCCAAGCGTTACCCATAATTTTTTTTTTTTTTTAAATAACTATACAAATAAAACATTTAAGTTACTTTTAATTAAGTAGGTGGGTACTCATAAACTATTATAAGTATTTACTATTCTCATTTTCCATCACGCTAAACTAAAAACTCTGCACATGTTTTTAGAAAAATATATTAAATACCGTATTGGTAATTATATAGCAGCTATATAGGGATATTCAGAGACGGGCAGTATTTCAAATACAATTGTATCTTGTATTTTGTATCATATCTACTTTCTTTATTCGCTATATTTTGTATTTTTAAATAAAAATAAATCAATATATAAATAATATAATAAGATAACACCTAAATATACTTTTTATAAACTTTGACAGTTTTGATAAAAATTATCCTTAAGAATGTTTTCGTCAGCTAACTTCATACACGCTCCGACTAGGTCGACTTTCTGATCATTTTGAGAGATTAGTTTTTTTTAAAGTAATTGTGACTTCGTTAAAAAAAAATAATTATACCACTACTTTTAATATTGAAATTCTACTAAAATAATTGAACTACCTATAGGTACTTACTACTTATAAAACTAAAACTATTAACACTAAAATACAAATAATAATCACAATAATAATTGAATTTGACTACATTATATTTTTTTTGCAGTCATAATCATAATAATAATAATAATAATTAATAATGACATACCTACATAATTTCTGACAAAGAGGTAATCATAAAATAAAATAATAATTCATTAAATTAGGAAAATATTATTTTAATTATTATGATGACAATTTAATATACCTAAATATATAATAAATATAATATATATCACTTAAATATAATAATTTGTAACAAATAAAAAAGACTAAAGATAGTTTTAAATTGAACTTTAAATTTGATTTGCTGTAAAAATTTTCTTGTGCCTTGTGACCTTATCATACTGTTAGTTTGAACTACGAGTTATTTTTTTAATTACTTTTAAAATAACTTATTATTACTTATTAAGTTACTTATAAAAAATAATTGTGTTTTCATGATTTTATCGTTTAAATAATCAATAAAATGTTCTTTTGTCTTCTTAAATATTATTTGTTTGCGAATATTTTACTTCTTGGTTGTACAAATTGATCTTTTGATGTTTTATAACTTCTTATCAATACAAAGCATATTATACAAATTTCAAATTAAAATCCATATACCTAATTGAATTACATCAAATAATTTTTTGAATAAAATAATAATGTTGACTTTTAACTACGAGTATATACCTACCTATTAACTATTAACAACTCTTAATATAAGTATTTTTTACCAAAATTAAAAAGTAACTTTTAACTTAGCTTAACTTAGGTAACTATTATTTATTTTTGATTAAATAACTAAAACTAATTGAAAAATGTAACTCAGAAGTCTAGACTTGAATTAATTTGTAGTGATTTGTACATTTTGTATATAAGATATTTAAACGTATTTTCAGACTTCATATAATATAGGTATTATGTATTATGTATATATGCAATAATATTACAAATACATTTAATGTATTATATTATATTATGCTATATATTAAATTTTAGTAAGTTAATACATTATACAGCTGTAATTAACATGAACAATATTGAATATGTAATATAAAAAAAATACAATAATAAACATACTTTTTTATGTATCTGTTGATGTTAACGTATAGGTACCTAAATACAAATTGTATAATTTATAATTTTTTTTAACTATATACATTACCATATTTACTGTGAACTCATCTCTGTTTAAACAATTATTGCAGTGTAACATAATAATGATTTTTTTTTGTAGATTATTTACTATGAACGTGTTCCGGATTGTTGCACTTATTAGTGGGCTGTGCATAAGCGGGAATCTGGCATTCACATCCGGCGACGACAAGTTCATAAAAAAATACGCTATGATGAAGGTATGACATACATAATACACAATAAATAATACGTTATAATTCAAGTTCTACGTATATAATAGGTACTACGATGTACCTAAGTATACGCCAAATGATTAGTCCGGTAGACGTAAAAAAACGGGTTCTTTCTCATATTAAACGCTAACAATTAGAATAACATTATGGTCCTGCAACGAATAATAATAGGTTTTTTATTAGTTTTTCAGTATTCCGCTATTGTAATATAATATTTCTCAGTCTAATAAATAAGTATCTCTAACGACAATTTATTTACTCAAAATATTATACGTTACGGACTTACGATCGATAAATGAAACAACACAGTAACAATTATTTCGGTTTTTGACATTTTTTAAATACATACCTATTATATAGGTATGCGTCACTGCAGTACTGCAGTTTCAATTTATTGTAAACGTAAAAGTCCCTTAAAGGGAAAAGGACTTTTTTTGAAGCACATGTCTTGAATTTTTAGTAGGCAAAATATGTTCGTTTTATCAATTTTACAGAGGATGGTTCAAAAATGCAGTAGGTGTATATTGTTCCTGCACTGACTGCGTTGCTATAATAACGATTACCTATATTATATATTTCAATATTTTCTCGGAGTTTAGAGTAAACCGCAGATTTATAACTTCAAATGTTGATTTACAATACCATGGTTACTTACTATAAAACATATTACATAAACAAGTTGTACCTGCAGCATTATAATAATACATACATGATAAATCTGTACCCATTATCCATATAGCTAGACCTATTTTTCGGGTAAATTACACTAAAGATCATAATATTTAATACCTATTAATAAAATACAATTTAAAGACATTTCAGGTAGAGGGGTTAAATCTTCAATTATTCCCCTCTTATAGGATCTAGCATCTATATATAATATAGATAAAATAGATTCTTTTTGATATATAATATATATTGACATAAACTGTAGTAATATATAGATTATTTTTATAATAAGCTAAATTCTTATAATATTTTACTAGCAATCGGTTCGCGTGAAATATCATTTTTTATTTTTTAAATATTGTTCAATATCGATATCGCTATACTATAAATAACCAGTCTATTAAGTATTGAACTCGAATAGTTTTGAAATATAACAGTAAAGTTGCAATTATAGATATTTTTTTACAAGATATAACTACTTGCCTATATAAGTATAATCTCTATAAAACGCCTTCCATATTTATTATTTTCAAGAGCTTGAAAGAAAGTATCTAATACGCATTGTCAACGTTTGTCATATCGCTATAAATAAAAAGGTAAAAATTTCAAAATATCTAATCATTTTTCATAGCAGTTTTATAAATTTTAAGTAGGTATACCTACTTTATTTACTAATTTAAAAATATCTTAATTTAAACTATAATATTATGTAGTGTAATTTAGTATATATTTAACATAGTATCACATAATTATAATAATTAAAAATATTCCTTAAAAATAACAGTATTACGAATTACTCCCGGGTTAGTTATATTACACCAACTTGTATATACTTCACTGTATTACATCTTATATCATATCTAGGTAATAATCAGGTACCTAAATTGTACTACTATACTACTCTTTGCTTATGTGTTTTTTTTTTTTTTTTATCTTATTAACTATATTCATTAAATTGTGTTTTTTTTAGAACCACAGTAGGTACCTATATATATGTATGAGTTATTATCTTAGGAAAATTATTCAGTAACAGTCAAGTTTGACTATAAATTCCCACAATACTATACATTAACATAATATATCAAGTACATTTTAAATCTGCGATAAACAATTGTTTGTTGAGAAATTCATTAAATAATTACTCTAAACTCATTTTATTCATTAAAACTCCTCGTAACTGTTTTAAATATTTCAATTAAATATAAATAAGTTTGTACCGTTTATACGAGTATATAAACGAATAAACACTTAATATTCCGTTGGACTGAATCATATACATATAATTATAATTTATATTATTATCTTTAAGATTACTTCGGTTTTTTAAATTGTACAAACTATTTGATGTTACTGAAATTGAATCCTGTAATTATACGTTTATTTATATAATAGGTAGATAATCAACAAGTTTTTTGGATAACGCAACGCTTCAAAAATGTAACACTTATTTATAAGTAATAAATGTATACTCTGCAGAACAGATATGCTCAATAAAAGTTCGTGTGTGTATAGTTTTTGAAAACGATTATTTCTTTTTGATAAATTGACCTGCTGTGTAGACAATATTTTTTGTTTCAAATATGTGCCAGGTATATCTAATGCATTTATGTATAATTATGTACATATGAACATATAATATAGTAATAGTATATAATATAATATAATTTCATTTATATTGTCTCCATCTATCTCACACAGGTCATTTTATATTTCCAATATTGAATGTACCGATCGATCTAATGATGTGATAAGAATTATAAAAAAAAAATTCGAATTTGCTGAAACAAAATCACATTTTTAAAGTTTATAAATGTTTTCATCTATAGGTTTAACTTTATAAAGTTCAAGCCAGATAATTTATAGTTCTCCACGTTTTTTAAATTAATTTAAGCGTGACTTGGAAAGATTAAACCAAAAATTTGAGGAAGTCGATCTTTGGTAGACTTCATATAGTGCATGCCAATTTGTTTCTAGAATCCTTATATACCTATTACACATTAGTTGTCGATTGAAAATATTTAATTAAAATTAAAAATTACAACACCATTGCTTTCAATACCCTCATAACAGTAATTTTTTGAAAGAATTTCGGATAGGTAAATATTTTAGTTCTTATCATGCTTAATAGTTCTAATCATTGTGTATCCATAATTATCAGGGAGTCAAAACGGGTTTGAACCCGGGGTGAGAACCCGTGTAACCCGCAAAATATTAAAACCGTGTTAAAGCCGAAACCCGTAACCCGGAAAAAGTGAAACACGTTTTTTAAACCCGTACC